>CM035298.1:41681596-41711210 GCA_020226075.1 Hydropotes inermis
GTATGCCCAGGAGTGGGATTGCTGGGTCATATGGCAGTTCTATTTCCAGTTTTTAAAGGAAACTCCACACTGTTCTCCATAGTGGCTGTACTAGTTTGCATTCCCACCAACAGTGTAAGAGGGTTCCCTTTTCGCCACACCCTCTCCAGCATTTATTGCTTGCAGACTTTTGGATAGCAGCCATCCTGACTGGTGTGTAATGGTACCTCATTGAGGATTTGATTTGCATTTCTCTGATAATGAGTGATGTTGAGCATCTTTTCATGTGTTTGTTAGCCATCTGTATGTCTTCTTTGGAGAAATGTCTGTTTAGATCTTTGGCCCATTTCTCCTTCTATTGACTGGTGGTGGGTTCAAACCTTATTTCACACAAGGCACAACAAAAAGAAGGAGACAGGAAGTGTAAAAAGAGGGGAAGCCAAGAGACATGGGGAGACTGACTCCTTCAGGTTTGGCCTGCACTCATGTCTCGGGAGTGTCTTTCTAATAAAACATCTGTCCACTTGAGCTGAACTGAAACTTGTCTGTTGTTTTAAACCCTTTAGTCCTTTCTTCCAAATCTTTGTTGCAATGAGACAAGAACCGAGGAAGGGAAGTAAACCTACCTGACAAAAGAAATAAATAAAAAAATATGTTGTTAAAGAACAGTCACAAGACCACCCATTGCCTCCAGGATGGTCTCAGAGTTGAGCTTTTCAGGCACAAAAGAAAGCCTTCAAAGGGTTTCTTCATGCTGATTATAAATTGCTGTCCTTGTGGAGTTCAAAGACCTCCATATATTTGCAACATGAGTTTGAGCAAACTCGGGAGGTAGTGAAGGACAGGGAAGCCAGGCGTGCTGCAGTCCATGGGGTTGCAAAGCATCGGACACGGCTGAGCGACTGATCAGCAGCATGACATACGCAAGAGATTTGTTGGGCTCACCTATTTCTTTGCCACTAAACTCAAAGCAGTTAGACCCCTTACCCCAAAGCGTTCCTCAGACACTTCTTAAATAAATCTGTCCTGCAGATGGTGGGACGGCTGTGAAAAGGGTCCATCATTGGCTCAGTGTCCAAACTGGCCCGAAGTTCAAGTAAACGTTGAAACTCTGAATGTAAGAAGAGGAGTATATATTTGTGTGTGTGCTCAGTCGTGTCCAACTCTTTGCGACCCCATGGACTGTAGCCCGCCAGACTCCTGTCTGAAAATCCCACCACGGGATTTTCCAGGTTAGAATCCTGGAGTGGGTTACCATTTCCTACCCCAGGGGATCTTCCCCACCCAGTGATCCAGCCCGCGTGTGTGTCCTGTATTTGCAGGCAGATTCTTGACCACTGCACCAGGAGTTTATGGGAGAGATGAGAGAGCTCAGCGCCATCAGTTTCAATCCACTCATTCAATTAATTTGACAAATATTTACTGATGTTCCTAAATAAAGCTCAAACAGATCACGAGTCTCACGAGTCTCTTAGAAGTCCTAGAGCCTGTGAGGTAGCAGAGTGTATAAGTGAGTAATACAGCCGCTATCACAAACAGCAGTCTATTTGTATTATAAAATAAGTCCCAAGTCTCAGGGACTTAACACACTGGAAGGTCATTTCCTCCTCACATGAAGTCTGATGAACATTCCCAAAGCTAACAATGGGCTTCCCTGGTGCTCAGACAGTAAAGAATCCACCTGCAATGCTGGAGACCTGAGTTCAACCCCTGGAGGAGGGCATGGCAGCCCGCTCCAGCATTCTGGCCTGGAGACTCCCATGGACGGAGGGGCCTGGCGCGCTACCGTCCACGGGGTCACAACGAGCCGGACAGGATGAGCGCCTAAGCACAGCACAGAGCCAATTATAGCCAGGAAAAGTAAGGCTCTGCCTCTACCGCCCCAGCTTCAGCCAACTTCATCTTTGTTGTTGTTCAGTCGCTAAGTCATGTCTGACTCTTTGCGATCGCAGGGACTGCAGCCCGCCAGGGACCTGCTGAGCAGGTGTGTCAGGGTCCCCACAGGCTACTGTGGCGGGGCCCCGTCCGTAAACCCGGAGGATGCGGTGATCCCAGCTCTCTGAGGCTAAGGGCGGTGCTGAGGGAGGCAGCTCTGCCCAGAGTCTGCCCTGGGGGCTCTGGCTTAAGACACGGCTCCTGGTGGCACCCCAGCTTGAAACACAGCTCCTGGCCTGCTCGTGGGCTCTTGTGGAGATCCAGTGCCTTAGGAGGATGGCCAGATATCATGGCATCCAGGAGTCCTCACCCAGCCCCGGTCCCATCCTAGGCTAAGGGCGGACTTGGGAGAATTCCCTGGCTTTCAGTGGGGAGGACTCTGCCCTTCCACTGGTTGGGCCTGGGTTCAATCCCTGGTTGGGGAACCAAGACCCCGCAAGACGGGCACTATGGCCAAAGAAAAGAGACAGAGTTGGAAAGACAAATAGATTTCTAGCTTTAAAAAAGAGGAAATGGAATATTACAGAGCATCAAGCCTGGTCCCGCAGATGAGTGCTCTTCACACAGAAGGCTGAGGTCCCATGCTTGGGGATCCACTGTGTCTGCCTTGGTTAGCCCAGGGCCAGCCTTTGACTGCCGGACCGGCTCCCTGGAAGCCCTGAGGACACCTGGGTGTGGTTTAGGGCGGGCTCATGGCAACTAGAACCTGATGGCGTCCTGTGGATGACAGTAGCCCTGGAAAGCCCGCGTCTGTGTGCTGGGGGAAGGGAACGGCCATCGGGATGTGGGATCTGCCTGGAGATCATCCGTCTTTCTCAGTGTGAACCACGGCCCTTACAGCTCAAAGGGGAGCCTTGCCAGAGCCTGGCAGATACACGGCCTGTGCCCTCTGCTGCCATCTGCTGGTAGCTTGTGACCTCTAACGGCCTTTGACACTTGACCCCATAATTTCCATGCCTTCTGTGAGAGCGGTAGGTTTGGGCCAAAACACAGTAGCACCATGTGAGTCCGAGATGGGCCACCTTTCTGCACACCTGGGTCACTTACGGCCGCAGGTACTGCGGCCCTCTCAGCAGGGGGCCTTGACGGTGGGTTGATGACCCCGACACTTCTACAGCGGTTCAATCCTTCCCCTGCTCAGCTGGCGGTGTCATCAGAGGCAGAAGGGACTTTGAGCGCCGGGGCTGGAAAAGGCGGCTGGAGGCAGTGCTATCAGCACCGCGGCCTCCCTTGGAGCCAGACCAGGTGGGCATCAATGCAGGCGGTCCTCAGAGTGCGTGCATCGGGGGCCACCCGCTCCAGAGCCTGCACCTCTGGGATTAGAAGCAGCAGGCAGGGGTCAGAAGGCAGACCTCCCAAATCTGCAGGACGGGGGCCTTGGTGCCCGTCTTGGCACCCCGTGTCCGTGTGCAAGCTACTCAAGGAGCATGCGCACTGCTGACTGGCTGCCTTCAGACGGGGGTGGGGAAAGGACAGTGGTGCAGAGCTTAAAATTGAAATGAACCAAGATTAGCCTTCCCTGGAGGCTCAGCTGGTAAAGAGTCTGCCTGCAATGCAGGAGACCCGGGTTCAGCCCCTGGGTTGAGAAGATCCCCTGGAGAAGGGAATGACAACCCATTCCACTATACCTGCCTGGAGAATTCCAAGGAGAGAGGAGCCTGGTGGGCCACAGTCCATGGTGTCACAAAGAGTCTGACACTACTAACACTGCTTCTACGACTAACCACAATGTACCAAGACTTGCCCTGGAATTTGCCAGCCTTCAGTAGACCCCATGCATGCCTGTGTGCTAAGTCGCTTCAGGCATGTCCGACTCTTTGTGACCCTGTGGACCGCAGACTTCCAGGCTTCTCAGTCCATGGGATTCTCCAGGCAAGAATACTGGAGTGGGATGCCATTTCCTCCTCCAGAGATTTTCCCGACCCAGGGATCGAACCAGCGGCTCTTACATCTCTTGCAGCAGGAGGCAGGCTTTTTACCACTAACGCCACCTGGGAAGCCCTCAACAGGCTCCAGGGTTCTAAAATATTGGATACCACAGGAAAGCCCCAATGGGTCAGCTCTGAGTACTCACTCAAGACTGGTCCCACCCTCTCCCTTTTCTCTTTCCACCCTTGTTGTTCAGTCGCTCAGTCATGTTCACTCTGCGACCCCAGGGACTGCAGCACTCCAGGCTCCCCTGTCCTCCACTGTCTCCTGGAGTTTGCTCAGACTCATGTCTGTTGAGTTAGCGATGCCATCCAGCCATCTCATTCTACTACCTGGGCATCCACCAACAGTCTGTAGTTTGCACTGAGACTTCACCACATTTCTTGGACCAAAAACTATTTTTAAATCTGGGTTCCCAACCTTGGGCCAGGAACTGGTACCAGTCCAAGGCCTGTTAGGAACCAAGGCACACAGCAGAAGGTGAGGGGGCAGGTGAAACCCAAACCATCCCCCACCCCCATCCATGGAAAAATTGTTTTCCACAGAATTGGTCCCTGATGCCCAAAAGTTTGGGGACCGCTGTTCTAAATGAAGCAGGATATTCATCAGGGTTATTCAAAGCATTGTTTGGGCCAACTTTATGTAGTTTGTACTAATCTGGAAAGCCTGTTAAAATACACATTCCTGGACCTCATCCTTGGAGACTCTGATTGAGTGTATCTGAAGTGCAGGAAGAATTAGCCTCTTTGGGATTCCCATGTAGCTCAGTAGTAAAGAATTCACCTGCTGATGCAGGAGACAGAGGTTCCATCCCTAATCCAGGAAGATCAAACATGCCTTGGAGCAACTAAGCCCCTGGACAACGATTGAACCTGTTCGAGAGCCTGGGGGCCAGAAACACCGAGCCCACCTGCTTCAACTACTGAAGCCCAAGTGTCTAGAGCCCATGCTCTGCAACAAGAAAAAACACCATAGTGAGAGGCCATGACTGCAACATGTAGCCCTCCCTCTCTGCAACTAGAGGAAGGCCCACGCAGCAGTGAAGACCCAGCACGGCCAAAACTAAATTCAAGAGCTAGCCTTTTGTGAGCTCCCCGGGTGATCCTTCTGTTTCTCAGGCCACACTTTGGGTAGGACTGATTTACATGGCCTTTCATCACTAGGGGACATGGGACAGCTAGCTGGTGGCTTTCATTTAAAATGCTGTGAGTGTGTGGTCTGTGCCAAAACCCAGCCTAGCTTGAGACTTTATTGCTGAGTCCAATTTGTACTGCTCTCTGTAGGACAGAAAAATAAATCAAGAGACGAGTTGTGGGGGTAAGGAAAAACAACTTTATTTGGAAATCCCTTAAGACAGAGAAGATGGTGGACTCCTGTAACAAAGAATCATTTTAACTGAGTTATAATTCGGGCTCCTTTTATACTAAAAGGGGGGTGGGTGTGGCTGGTTTCTGCAGCCATTTGCTTTTCCACTTCTTTAAAAAATTATATTTAAATATTAATTTTTTTTTTTTTTTTTACAATGTTGTGCTGGTTTCTGCCAAAGGTGCTGGGGTCCCTTATTCTTGCAGCAGTCCATGTAGGTCTGGTCATATTGGTGTTCCTATAACCCTCCCAGCAAGAAAAATAGTTATCCTCTGTTTATCACTATATGAATGGCAGAGTGTACACCTCTTAAGGTCAGAGCCTTGAGAATGGCATATCTTGGGTATTTCAGGCTATAGGCGACATACTTTTACAAAATTAGCAGAGTCAGCATGACTAAGCGGAGGCAACAGCAGGAAGATTAGAGCTGAAGGAATGGATTCCATGAGCAGTGAGGTTTGTTCTTTCTAAGAATGTGCCTGTGCTGAGAGCCAGGAGCTGTGGAATCTGAGAGACCTGGATCCTATGGGCTGGGCCATACTGGACAATCGCTCTGTAAGCTTCAGGCCCCTGAGTTTATAATTAGAACTAAAACTGCTGACCTCACAGAGATGCAGTGAGGATTATGGAAGGGACAAGTGAAGGGTCCAGAGCCTTCATAGGAAACAGACTTGTTAAATGTGAGATAGATTTTTAATGTATATATTTTTTAGAAATTGAACTGCAAGAAACCTCTCCTGACCCCCACTACCCTTGACTCCCACCCCAGCCTTCTGTGTCTCATATACTCATCAAGTGGGTCATCTTGGTTTCCACCACTGAGACGGAGCTCCTAGGAGGCTGGACCTAGTCTGTTAGGTCACTCCTACTCCCCCCAGGTTCTTGTACAGTGCTTGGGACGTGCAGATGATCAACACATATATATAGTCTGCTAGCGCCAGCCTCCAAGAAGCTCAGTGTCAGAGGTGGAAACCAAGACGACCCATTTGATGTGTGTGTGTGTGTGTGTGTGTGTGTGTGTGATATAAAAATTGGGCTTCCCAGGTAAACACTGGTGCTAAAGAATCCACCTGCCAATGCAGCAGATGCAAGAGACGCATGTTCCACCCCTGGGTCAGGAAGGTCCTCTAGAAAAGGAAATGGCAACCCACTCCAGAATTCTTGTCTGGAAAATCTCACGGACAGAGGAGCCTTCAGGGTAACAGTCCATGGGGTCCCAGTCAGACATGACTGAGCACAAGCAGGCGCACATACACGTATATAAATCAGATGGAATGCATGTAGAAACTGTATTAATAGCTCTCAACCCAGGTTACACTTGAGAATTCCCTGCGATACCTCTCAGAAATTCTGATTCAGTTAATCAGAGGCTGTGTATCTCATCCTTGGCCTTACATCAGAATCACCAGGCAACAATTTTAAATCCACATGCTCAAGCCTCATCTGTTAGCATCTCTTGGGGGAGGACCCAAGGACCAGTAGTTTTAAAAAGCTCTTTCCTCGGAGGAACCCAGTCAGTCAGAGGGTGCTGGGCGTTGCTGGGTCAGATGCAGAGGCAATTGATCGACACAAGCCGTGGGTGAGTCACGTGCTCTTAGGTACAGCCACACTTTACTAACATTGTTATCTCCTGCCATTCTCAATGTTGGTGATGTACCTTAATTTGTGTGTCCAGTACAGCTGTCTTTTGTGTTCACGTCTCTGTCTCTCTGGCTATTTGCTACTGATGTTGGGTGACTGTACAAGTTGAATAATATCCTCTCCTCCCGACCTTTTAAAAATAATTGTATTGATTTATTTTTTAGGCCGTGCTGGGTCTTCACTGCAGCCTAGACTCTTCTCTAGCTGAGGCGAGCGGGGGCTGCTCTCCAGGGGTGGTGCCCAGGTCTCATTGCAGAGGCTTCTCTTGTTGCGGGGCATGGGCTCTAGGGCGAGCGATCTTCAGCAGTTTCAGCACAGGCATTCAGCAGCTGCAGCTCCCAGGCGCGAGAGCGCAGGCTCAGCAGTAGCTACTCACGGGCTTAGCTGCTCGATGGCGTGGGGAGGAATCTACCCAGACCAGGGAGCCTACCCGGGTCTCCAGCCTTGGCAGATGGATCCCTCACAGCTGAGCGACCAAGAAGCCCCTCCCCACCCGCATCCCCACCCCCACCCCCACCCCCAACTTATGTCCACTGGTCTCAGCGAATGCTTGAAAACAGGTTGTTTGCAGATGTGAGCAAACGAAGATGAAGTTGCTCTTGCCTAGGAAGGGCCCTGATCCGACGACCACGGTCCTTAGGAGGTGAGACAGGCCAAGGGAAGCGCCCGAGAAGACAGAGGCCGGGGCACCCTCCTCCTCGGGCTTCCTGGGCGGAGCCAGCTCTGCGGACGTGTGGGTTTCACTTCCGGCCTCCGCTAAAGTGGAACACGTTGCTCTAAGTCAACCGGTTTGTGTGATGCGTTACAGCGCCCTAAGAGAATAATACAGAGACTTCATTGACATCTCTTGTTTGGGTCTATTTTTCAATGAAACGATTAGAGTCATAATTGTGAAATCATTTATTGTTCACACACATTATCTGCTATTGATACTTGTTGAACTTTCTCTAACAAGGGGTCCAAGCTCCCATTCGATGAAATGTACCAAAATTCCTGTATTGTTCCAAAGGGTTAGTGGGAATTAATGAATGTGCTACATATTTAAACTTTCATGGAAGGCTCAGATGATAAAAGCACAACTTGTAAAAAAAAAAAAAAAAAAAGACACCCGTTCTTTCCTCTCTTTGGCCGTTGGGCACACATTCCCTGTGATCTCACTGGACTCTGTGAACGCCTGGAGGGAGGTTACTTTCCCAACATTTGGAATCGCTGCAGGTCAAGAACTGGTCAAGTTGGATCTGTTTACAAACTGCTCAAATTGTCTGAGTGCCTTGTTCTACAGGAGGACGGGTATTAGCATGTCTCATACTGTAACAAAAAAAAAAATACACCAAAAACAGCATGTTATCATTAAGAAGAATTTACATTATGGATTACAAAGACAACGTAATGGTTCTAAAAGTTATTGAACAATTTGTTACAGCTACAAAGAAAGTTAAGAGGTATATTTACATTTCCTTCCCATTAAGAAAAAAGATATAAACCACTGTTTTATCTATTAATAAATTTAACATAGATAATTTTCATTCATTCCACAAGGATTTCTTCAGTAGTCACCCTGTGCCAGCTCCTATTTTAAGAGGCAACACCCTTTATATTTATTTGGGCATATCTGTTGCAGTTATGTAATTTTAATATTATTGTTTTAAAAGTTCATCCTCTAATAATAAAGCCCTTCCCAGTCTCATCTTGGGAAATATGGCTTAAAAAAAAGGCTTACGTTTTCATGGGTACAGTTTGAACCATAGGTACAGTTTGAACCCCGGGTTTACTTTGAACCCTATCAAATAAAAAAAAGGGAGATACTTACAATTACAGCTCGACAGTTCCCCCCCCCCCCCCCGCCCCCGACATTTTTACTTTAATACAAATGTTGCCGAGCAAGTTCAGGAGAAACAGGTGTTGAGAAGAGGTGAGCGGAGTCAGAATGAACACAGTTTGCATACAAGTTCACTAGGCAGAGAGTGAAGGGTGGAGCACGGAGTCAGAAGGAAAAGCAGTGAAAACAGTTACAAAGTAAAGTGCCAAGTCCCCGAGACAGAGGAACTGCAAAGAAGAAATAAGAAGGCTGATTAAGACAGCTGAGACGAGTAAGCAGGAGGAAAGATAGTGAAAATAAGCGTAAGAAAATCTTTACAAAGTTAACAACTGATTAGGGGTGATCCCGCCACTTTAAAAAGCGATCGAGTTCAGCCTCATCAGAGCCCTTGCTTAACAAGCGCCTGGAGGGCGGCGCCACTCAGAAACCAGGGCAGCCTCTTACCTGTGCACCACCTCATCCTCATACACGTCTTCGGAGTACATTCGGCGGAGGTACTTGGCCAGCTTCACGGCGAAAACGAGAGCGGGAAGTAGAAGCACAGTCGCTCCTCCTATGCCGAACCAGAGCAGGTTCTGGGGGTGCGGGCAGAAAGAGGGGGTCGCGAGGGTTAGATGCTCCTCCTATGCCGAACCAGAGCAGGTTCTGGGGGTGCGGGCAGAAAACGGGGGTCGCGAGGGTTAGATGCTTGAAGACGGGAAATGGAAAGCAACACTGGTTTGGGGCGGGTGGATTTAATTTTGCATTTTTTAAAATGAATTCTAATTTCATGAACTTCAGATAAGCCAACTACCGGCTGAAGGGCTAATCTATTATTCTAGCTCATTCCGTCCTCCTGAAAACCGGGAATTGATCCTCTTGTTCTATTGATTTTTACAAATGAGGCCCAGAGGCAGAAAGTGGTGAAGCGAGATTAAGCACCTACAGCCCCAAAACAACTGGGAAGGGCCCTCCTCGATGGCTCCCCCTTGCGGCCAGCCACAGAGGCGCGGACAGGGTGCAGACCGGAGCCCCAGGCCCGTCCGAGCTGTTGATGCGACAGTGGCTCCTGAAACTGTCTGACTTTGCTCTGAATCTGAACAGTGCGATGATAGATAGCCTCTCTCCCCCGGGACATTACTGTGTGAGGAAAACAGATACGATGGTTTTGTGCACAGGAGGCTCCCAACAAACGTTCAGTGATGAATTGAACTGATCTGTAACAATGGTCACAGGCTGGATTCAGTCCTGTCCTAAGAAGCAACATTAAAGTAGTTTTTAAAAGATAGCTGCTGAGACTTCCCTGGTGGGACTCAGGCTCCGGGCTCCCAATGCAGGAGGCGAAGGTTCGGGGCCTCATCAGGGGCCTGGATCTCACTAGATGCCTCAACTAACAGTTGCAACTAAAGAGCTCTCATGCTGTGAAGAAGACCCAGCACAGCTAAAGAAATAAATAAATATTAAAAAAAAAAAAAAAACTTATGGCTCTGCAAAAAAAAAAAAGATAGCTGCTGATATTCCTAAGTCACAGGTCCAGTAGTTAAGAATCTGCCTTCCACTGCAGGGGGCGTGGGTTTCATCCCTGGTCAGGGAACCAAGATTCCACATGATGCATGGTGCGGCCAAACAAAAAGAGTTAAATAAAGTTCTACCAAGGAATGAAGATAGGCAGTGAGGACGTTGAATTTTCCAGCCTATTAGTATCACAACAAATTCATCTACAATTTATAGATCTTAGGTCTTGAATTCTACCACTGTAACAGACCCAAGCAGAAGCCTATTTTTCTCTTTTTAAAAATTTTTTATTTTTTAATTTTTCTTTACTATTATCATTATTTGGCTGCCTAGTATGCAGGATCTTAGTTCCACGGCCAGGCACTGAAACTGTGGCCGTTGCATCAGGAACAGAGTCTCTTTCTATAGGACCTCCTGGAGATCCAGAAACCTGTTTTCTGTTATAGTATGAACTATCATCTGGAGAAAGCAAAAGATGGTGAGTTCATCGTGTCTTCCTTTGAAAGACGAAACTCTTACCAGAGGGTCGACGATGTAGCTGCACAGAAAGACGTTAACAGCCGAATCCAGTGCAGTGGCCGCCGGTTTGCAGGCTGCAACTTGCTCGGTGATCTATGGACGTAAGAGACACAGGCAAACTTTGATGGAGCCACACCCACACAATCCCATACAACGTTCAGCTCTGGATCTCCAGGCACCCTGAATAAGGAACTGAGAGCTGATTCTATGGATGAGTTCTACAACACATGAAAGCATGTACTCGAAAACAAGACCCCAAGTCTCTCTGAGCCTCAGTTTTCAGCTCCCTCGTCTGTTATTTGCTTATTCCCCAAGTCGTGTCTGACTCTTTGAGATGCCATGGACTACAGACCACCAGGCTCCTCTGTCCATGAGAGTTCCCAGGGAAGAATACTTGCGTGGATTGCCACTTCCTCCTCAGGGGATGTTCCTGACCCAGGGATCGAACCTGTGTCTCCTGCATTGACAGGTGGATTCTTTACCACTGAGCCACCAAGGAAGCCTCCAGGAAAAAAGGAGAAAGGGGTGGCAGAGGATGAGATGGTTAAATAGCATCACCAACTCAAGGGAAAATGAATTTGAGCAAACTCCAGGAGACAGTGAAGGACAGAGGAGTCTGGTGTGCTGCAGTCCTTGGGGTCCCAAAGAGTCAGACACAGATGAGCAGCTGAAACACGACGCTTTTATTCGGAAACATGACGCTTTTATTCGGAACAGTCAGACCCAGCCGGGTAGCCTCTGGAGAGAACTAAGGAGTACGGACATGTGGCCGGCACAATGACTGTCTGAATTTCTTACCTAACCCCTTGGTAATCTGACAAAGTAGGGGGGAAGAAAATGGAAAGTTAAGTAATGAATACATGTACATTTTACAACAGGGGTTGGCCAACTTTTTCTACAAAGGGCCGGAATGTAAATATGTTAGGCTTTGCAGGCTAGGCCGAGACATATCTGTTGCTCCACTCTGCCATGGTGGGGTGAAAACCGCCACAGATGAACAAATGGGTGTGGCGGTGTGCCAAGAAAACTTGATTTACAAAACGGGCAGGACCTGCGGACCCAGTCTGAGAAGACAGAAAATAAGGTACTCATTACTGAGGTTAGAGCAAACATGTTTAATGAACCACAGACAGATGCCCCAAACCCATCAAGTTAAGGCGACTATATTCATTCACTCAAAAACTGTGGCGTAAGCACACGAAGCTGTCACACAGCTCTTCAGGGCAGGGGCGTGTCTTATTTCCTGCTTTAATGGTTGACTCACCTCCCCCTTATCGTCCACCTTTACATGACAAGGCAACTCAGGTCATTAATAACCTTATGTTTCTCCTAGCTCAAACAAATCTATATACTCTCTTTATAGGCTTTTTCAAAGTGAGTTTTATAAAAACTGGGGGAAGGGTGCATACGGACGAGTGGAACAACATAGGAAGTCCAGAAGTAATCCCACCCACTTAAGGGTGAATGAGTCTATGACAAAGGAGGCCAGAATACACAACGGAGAGAAGACAAGCCCTTCAACTAGTGGTGCTGAGAAAACTGGACAGCTCGGTCTAAGAGGATGAAAGAACATTCTCTAATGACATATACAGAAGTAAACTCAAAATGGATTAACGACCCAATTGTAAGACTGGATAGTATGAAAATACCTAGAGGAAAACTTAGGCAGAACACTCTGACATAAATCGCGGCAATATTTTTTGGATCCATTTCCTTAGACTCTGAGGCTGAGACTAATGTAAACAAAAGCAAAATAAACAAATGAGACCTAATTAAACTTAAAAGCTTTTGCACCACAAAGGAAACAATAAGCAAAATGAAAAGACAACCTATGGAATAGGAGGAAATACTTGCAAGTGATGTGACCAACAATGGCTTAATTTCCAAAATAAGTTGGCACTGCTCAATACAAAAAAAGAAAAAACAAAAATCCCAAACAACCCAATCAAAAAATGGGCAGAACACCTAAATAGACACTTTTCCCCAAAAAGATATACAGATGGACAACAGGCACATGAAAAGACGCTGAACATTTCTCATTAGTAGAGAAATGCAAATCAAGACTACAAATGTGCTATTAACTCTCACCAGTCAGAATGGCTACTATCGACAAGTCTACATACGGTAAGTACTGGAGAGGGTGCGGGGCAGAGGGAACCCTCCCTGGACTGTTGCTGGGAATGGAAATGGTGCAGCCACCATGGAGAACAGTGTGGGGTCCCTGAAACACTAGAAACAGCTACCATCTGATCCAGCGACCCCACTCCTGGACATGTATCTGGAAAAGAAGGAACCTGGAGTTTGAAAAACTGCAGCACCCCCATGTTTGCAGGAGCACTGTGGGCGCCAGCCACGACGTGGAAACAACTTCGTCCTCGAGGTACTGCGCGTGACCGACGTGCGGCCCTCTGTCCAGTGAGGAGATGCACGGAGGTGATGGTGGTGGAGGCAGTGCCGTCCCGGGCCCCCTGCCTACCCTGGGTGTGCCAGGCGGGCTAGCTCCAAGGAGACCCCAAGGCCTTCAGCTCTGGGGGCGGGGGGTGGGGGGCAGCGGAGCCGTCAGGAAGCTGGGCTTTGGAGGAGAGGCGGGCACCCGGTCTAGAGGGTGGGGCCCAGGGGAAGAGGAGATGTGACATGCCCAGAGCACCTTGTAGAGAGAGAGGTGAATGTTTCCCGGAATTGGATTGCGGCTGGAAAGCGGGGTGAGTCAAGAGAGCAGGAGGAGGGCGCTCCGACAGTGAAGGGCTGGGAGCAGAGCCGGAAAAGCTCCTGCCTGCTCAGGGCGGCCTGTCTCCCCGCCTCACTAGACTTCCCGGGGTCCCTCCTGGCCAGCCGCCCCTCCCCAGGGACCCGGGGCTCTAAGCCCACCCCAGTGGAAGAGTCCTCAGTGGGGACCGGCCCAGAGTCCCAGGGGACAAAAGGCACTGGTGAGATGCTGATTTCTCCGCTGGCCGTGTGCTGGGAGCAACGTGCGCCACGGGAAACTTCACTCTGTTCCTCGACATCTCTCTTTCAACCGACTCCTAGAGACCCAGCTTTGTGGACTGACTTTTGCCCCCCATGTATTCCCAGGGTAAAATCCTAGCTCGCTGTACCTCTGAATGCGACTGTATATGGAGACAGGGTCTTGAAAGAGGCGACTCAATCACAGTGAGGTCGCTAAGATGGCCCTGATCCAGCAGGACTGCTCTTCATATTAAATAAAAGAAGAAGAAATTGGGACACAGGCTCATGCAGAGGGGACACTCCATGGAAACACAGGAAAAGCCATGGAGAGGCCTCAGAAGAAACTAACCTGCCCACACTCTGAACCTGGACTTCCAGCCTCCAGAATCTTGAGAAAATAAAACTCCTGTTGTCTAAGCACCAAATCCACAAATACACCAAAGACGTGTTAATCGCAGGTTCAGTGCTGCCCGGGCGTGGACAAACCACAGCTGCAAATGGCCCCTACAGTAAGGAGCTTGTGGTTCAGCAGGGGAGACACAGTGGAGGAGGCCAGAATTCCTAGAGCAAGCAGCAGAGGGAGCCAGGGTGGGGGGCGGTAGGACGTGGGGGTCAGCCATCCGTGACGGCAGACCCGGGAAGGCACCCAGGGTGGGCAGCACTTGTGTGACTTCTTATGGTTTCCTCCGCCCGTGGGCCCTAGGTGCAAGGTTTACTTATCCCCTGTCTAATTTCTGAATCCTGGTTTTACCCTAGAAAATGACATATCCCCAGACATGGAACCCCGCATTCCAGCCGCAATCAGAATCCGGGAAACGTTCACCCTTAGGTCCATCAAAGACACGCCACTTACGGCCATCTTGACCCACTGCAGGTAACGTTCAAAGTAGCTTATTATCTTACTCCCGAACTGCTTACTTTCCTGGAAAGACATCAAAGAGCAACAAGGCCGTTAAAATGACTCCACCACTCTCTAGAGAAGCGTGGGGCTATGGTTGCACACCCTTCTACTGGTATAACAACTTACTTCAATGACAACTTTGGCCAGCTGGCTGGTGAGAAAGTACTGGGTGGAATTCAAAAAGAAAATGATGTTGGATACTCTGTCCTGCAAAATACAGCAATGGGCAACACGGTGTCAAGAGACATAGGGGTTCCACCAGACAGTTTGTATATCGATGCAAATAGAGTTCACACAGCCCCAAAGCACCATGACTTGCCAGTGAAGACTGCACTAGCAGTTCATGGTTAGTGATCGCCTCCCGGCTTTGGCTTCCCAGGGCATGGGTATATGGCCCCACTCAGTGATGAACCTGGCTGTGTGAAACTTGTTTTGGCAGATGGAATGCGGCTGAGCTCGCCCCGGGCTGGTTTCCAGTGAGAATGAAAATTTGTGGGCCGCAGGCCCTGAGGTTTGGAGGCTGTTAGTGAAGATACTGTTTGCAGTATCTCTGTGAAAGTGACCCATGGGCCGCCTACACTTGCGTTGCACACGTCCACACACGGCTTTCCGCTGAGTAGACAACAGCGTGCCGGGATGCAGTCTGCATCTGCAGAAGTCTTTTAGAAAGGGGAGGACAGGGAAACCCAGTCTGGTGTTTAAAATGGGTGGATAACTGAGACTTGATTTTACTTAAAATAACTGCAAAACCCCACACCTCTGAAAGTCTGCACGTACTTTTGTAACAAGACCACAAGACAGAGAAAGAAAACACATCCTTACCCTCAATCTGCTGGTCCTGTGATGAAGCCCCTTCATTTGTTGGTGCATGATGCTCTGGTGAACAAACACAGGTCATATTTCCCGGTAAGTGAAACTCGAAGATCACATGATCTTTGTGTCCACCCCCCTGCACCCCTACGCCAAGTCAACCGTCAAATCTGACCTTACTCTGTGATAGTTTCATTCAAGAAAAAAACACCAGACACGGGGAATGATATGCACCTCATATATCTGGGTGTAAGAAAACCTGAAGAAGAAAATCAGAATACATCTTCTGGCGCTCTGATGGGCAGTTACTCATGTGTGACAGAGCCACACGACCCTTCTGAGGCTGGTTGTTCACAGTAAAACCTGCCCCACAACAGTGGCTTCATTTGCCTGGTTTAGATGAGCGGTTGGCAAACTTTATCAGTTCAGGGCCAGATAAGAAGTATTTTCGACTCTGGGGACCACACCCTGTCCGAATCTCTCCACTCTGCCCTTGGAGCCGGGAGCAACCACAGAGCATCTGTGAACAGGACCAGCCCGGCTCTGCTCCAGGAGAGCCTTGCTTCTAACAAACAGGCGGCAGGAGGGGCATTCCCCAGAAGTCCCATGGTTCCGACTCCGCGCTTGCACTGCTGGGGACCTGGCTTCAATCCCTCTCTGGGGAAATAAGATCCCCAAAGCCACAGGCCGTGGCCAAAATTAATTAATTAATCAAATACAAAACAAGCAGCAGGCTGGGGGGCATCCAGGGGCTACAGTTTGCAAAGCCCTGGTTAAGGTCATAGGTCTTATCTATAGAACTACTTGCCTAATTGCAGGTTAGCACAACTCTGCGAAGGCCAAGGAGGCCTGTGTCTACTTGAAGGAAAGCATTTAAGGGACATGTCCAAACCAACTTAAAATGTTAACAAATTTGTGTAGCGCATAAAGGACAGCACAAAGAGAACTGTGATGAGCCCAAACACAAATGAAGAAAATTCTAGAGGACTTTGTGAATTAGAAAGTCAAGAGGGAACATGAAGAAAGAGAGGTCTACAAGCAATAAATGCTGGAAAGGGTGTGGAGAAAAGGGAACCCTCTTACACTGTTGGTAGGAATGCAAACTAGTACAGCCGCTATGGAGAACAGTGTGGAGATTCCTTAAAAAACTGGAAATAGAACTGCCATATGACCCAGCAATCCCACTCCTGGGCATACACACTGGGAAAACCAGATGTGAAAGAGACACGTGCACCCCAATGTTCATCGCAGCACGGTTTATAATTGCCAGGACATGGAAGCAACCTAGATGCCCATCAGCAGACGAATGGATAAGGAAGCTATGGTACATATACACCATGGAATATTACTCAGCCGTTAAAAAGAATTCATTTGAATCCGTTCTAATGAGATGGATGAAACTGGAGCCCATTATACAGAGTGAAGTAAGCCAAAAAGATAAAGACCAATACAGTATACCAACGCATATATATGGAATTTGAAAAGATGGTAACGATAACCCTATATGCAAAACAGAAAAAGAGACACAGATGTACAGAACAGATTTTTGGACTCTGTGGGAGAAGGCGAGGGTAGGATGTTCTGAGAGAACAGCATTGAAACATGTATACTATCAAGGGTGAAACAGATCACCAGCCCAGGTTGGATGCATGAGACAAGTGCTCAGGGCTGATGCACTGGGAAGACCCAGAGGGATGGGGTGGGGAGGGAGGCGGGAGGGGGGATCGGGATGAGGAACACATGTAAATCCATGGCTGATTCATGTCAATGTAAGGCAAAAACCACTACAATATTGTAATTAGCCTCCAAATAAAAATAAATGAAAAATAATAATAATGAAAAAATAAATAAAATGTAAATCCCATAAAAAAAAATAAAATAAAAACTAGTTCTAGAAGATTCAAAATTCGGAGTCAAGCCAACGAACAAGCTTCTTCAAAGCCGAGAAGGCTGACTCTGGAAGCTGGTTCCCCTGACAACTGCATACATGACCCCCGCCCCAAGCACACGTCAAGCATAATAATGGCTCCTGTTTGCAGAGTCCCTCTGGGGTGTCAGATCCTTCATCTCCAAGAGCCAGGTAACAGTGAGGCAAGGACCCCTCCTCCTGCTTTTAAACAAGAAAAACTAAAGCTACCAGTCTCGGGAGAGGCAGAAGCAAGACTTGAAATCAGGTTGACGTGACTCAAGAGCTTATGTTCCTTCTCTGCTTCCTTTCTGGCATTTAAGAAAGAAGCCAGAGGGTAGTGAGAATAAAAAGAAAGGGAAGGATTTGAGAGAGAAAGACTGACAAATACACACAACCGTGTGTAAAACAGATGGCCAGTGTGTGAAATAGATAGCTCCCTGGTGCACAGACAGGGAGCTCAGCGCAGTGCTCTGTGATGGCCTAGACGGTGGGTGGGCAGAGCGCTCAAGAGGGAGGCGGGATATACGTGCAGAGGCTGCCTCACCTTGCTGTAGCGCATAAGCTAACACAACGCGCTAAACCGACTATTGCTGTTGGTGTTTGGTCGCTAAGTCAGGTCTGACACTTTTGCAACCCCATGGATTGTAGCCCTCCAGGCTTCTCTGTCCATGGGATTTCAGAGGCAAGAATACTGGAATAGGCTGCCACTTCCTTCTCCTGGAGATCTTCCCAACCCAGGGGTGGGACACAAGTCTCCCGTATTGGCAGGCAGAGCCACCAGGGAAGCCCAAAGCAATGATGCCCCAATTTTTAAAAAACTAATTATTCAAAACAAAAAAAAAAAGAAGAGAAAAGTGAGAAAGTCGGATGGAAGAGAGACGGGAAGACGTGGGGAACAGGGAGCAGAGCTACGTGCAGACAGAAAGGACGCTGCGTTGCCATCATGGCTGTCATGGCAAGGTGTGACCACTGAGAGGCTGAAAACGCAGGTAAGACCGAGTCCAGCAGTCTACCGCCTGCATGGCTTAGGGGAGCCTTTAAGGCCATGAACACTGAGAGCAAAACGGATGGAGGCCACTGTGCATTTAAGCTGTTCACACACAGATAGGAAAAGGTAGAAAAGGAAGTGTGAACACTGAAAACGGGTCCTCTTCAAAGTCCAGCTACCATCATTTCTTTTAAAAATAGCTCCGCTTCTTAGCCTGAGGTTAACTGAATTTGACCTGCGTGTGAGACACAAAGGTATCACTGGGCTAGGCGAAACGGACTTTGCACAGGCCACAGTGAAAGAGCAAAAGGTGTAGATTCTCACCATTGAATCCTGCAAAGGGATGACTTGGTTCTGATGGATATTTCTTAAGGTATCTACGTGATTGTTCAAGCTGGTTTTCAAGTTTCCTGGGGGCTACAAAGAAAAGACAGTAAATAAACATTAGTACCTCCTTCCAGACTCTGGAGCACTCTCTCTAGTCACCACCAGATGCATGGATAAAGCCCTTCTTATATGATGATGGGCTTGGAGGGATGGTCCTGAGATGCCTGCAGTCCATAACGTAGACAAGAGTCGGACATGACCGGGGCATTGAGCACCACCTCCCGAGTCCAGGGTCCTGACCATCATGCTCTGCTACTTCAGGAAAGAGACCAGTTGCAGCCATTTGTCACCAACCAGCAGAGAAGCTGGTGACAGGGAAGCTTAAAGGGTTTGAGGTGCTCTTTGCCCTTCCGTATCCACTCATCCTTGGAGCCATAAAGCACCAAGTGGGATATCGCTCCCACATCCAAGTTACCATTCCTTACACTGCAAAAATATGCGTGCACCTATGCTGGGCAGTGGGGTGGGGGAGGGCATGAAAGCAGACCAGTGCTAAAGCGGTGGGGCTGGGGACAGCCTTGGAACGCCGCCCTGGGAAGCTTCACAAGCTCACGGACTGTCGGGCCATACGGCAGTGGCTGCTGGTGGGAGCTTCTCAACAGGTACGGAGGGGCATTTTTATACCAGGGACACCTGCGGCGCCAGGAACCTCTTCCTGGCTCCTCTGAGAATGGTATTGACCTTCACCCTCTACAGCAAGGACAGCATTAAACAGGATCCTCTCTACTCACCAGCTGGTTGGCTTTTCTTTGGATATTGTTTGCAAATGACATAAGATTTACTCTTGTGGGACTTCTCTCGGTCTACAAAAGAGGTGTAGAAAACTGTGATATGGAGACGGGATTTTTAAACCTTAACCTGTAACATGCAGAAGGAAACGGCAATCCACTCCAGTACTCTTGCCTGGAAAAATCCCAAGGACAGAGAAGCCTGGCGAGCTACAGTCCATGGGGTCACAAAGAGTCAGACACCACTTAATGACTAAACAACAACAACCCGTAACAAGCAATAGCGTGAACATGCGTCCGTAAACACAAGGTAAGGCTAGACACCCCTGTATTATTTACACATACAAAACAGCATAATTTGCTTTCAACCATACAGAGAAACAAAGTACCTGCTGTAATGGACATGAATCTTGAAAAACTTAGGCTACGTGACATGGACCAGTGAAGGTCATCAGACAAAAAAAGGGCACCCCACTCATATGAAATATCCAGAATAGGTAAATTTGTAGAAGCCAGGGGCTGGAGTGGGAGACGGGGCGCACTTACTTACTGGGAGTGGAGCTTTCTGTTGAAGGTGATGAACACACATTAGAACTACTTACAGATGGCAGTCATGTAACATTGCAATTATACTAAATGCTAGTGAACTATTCAGTTCGTAATAAAAGAATTAATGTTGTGCAAATCTCATCTCAGTTAATGAAAAACAAAAAGACAAACAAATAAAAAAAACATGCAAAGGATCACCCAGGAACACGCAGGTCATACCGCGTTTATGTAGGCAGCATAGTCTATTTTGTCTATTCCCGAAGAGCTGATATCCATAAGGGCTTTCCTTCCTGTTTTATCCAGCAGTTCTATATCATTAATTCTTAAATTCATATTTTCCCAATTACTATTTATGTCTCCAGTATGCTGCAGTTAAAAAAAAAAAAGATTAGTAAGTTCACTCGTCTCCAAGAACGTCACTGATCTAACGCTTTAAAGGAGCGATAAAATCACTCAGGCCAAAAATAAACACGCCTGCACCTGACTGACATGTCTCCCTCGTCTTCTTGTCTTCCCTCCCAGCCCTTCCCCAACTCCCAGCCTCTTCGCTGGGCCCCAGGCCAAGCACCATGTGAGGACCTGGGATACAAAGCAAAAGCCTGCTACATCTCCACCCTCCAAAGACCTCAAAGTGAAGAGGCAGACTGTGATAAAGGCACATGAACTGCATCAGGACACGACGCTTGCAAGGCAGGGGGCTGGGGAGGGCTTCCGAGAGGAGGTAGCTTCTGACCAAGTCTTGACAAACAGAGATGCCAAAAGGGGCCTGGGGGCTGCTTTCCAAGGGAAGGAGGTGGCCTGCCCTGGACTGGCTAGTAAAAACACTCCAGATCATGGGCACGCGGTTGGTGACTATGGGGTCCTGTGTGTCCAAGACACCGCTCATCATTGAGAAATGGCATCACGAGTGAGTGAGCAGAGGGCATCCCTTTGGGGCCTGGCTGCAAAATGGTATTATATTTATGAGTGCATGCAAGGTATGTCTAGAGAAGAGAATAAAAAATTTGTACACAGCTTTCAAATAAGCCTCTTGACCTCTGAAGACCCTCAGGCCATCTTGACCTCATGGCACCCCTTTGGTGATGACTCCATACAGAAGCTGTGGGGCTTGGGGAACCACCTCTTTCTTTGACTTTCCTTGATATCTGCTTCTACATTCGAAGCCCAGAAGACACCAGCTTCCTTAGCTTCTTTCCTAGACAGCAGAGAAAGCCAGCAGGCCTCTAGGCATGAGGGAGTGGGCACCACCTAAGCTAAGGGCACCAGAGGCCTGGGCCACTGGAGCCCCCGGCCCCTTCCCCAGCCAGTGCGCTCCACAGGGGCCTCTCCTCGGTGTCTGAAGGCTCCAGACTCGGCTGGGGGCTGGGGTGAAGGAGGAAAAGTGGTCATCCACTCTGTCCCTTTCCATCCTTGCTGCCATGCTATGTCTCACCAAGGGCCCATCTAGGAGCCCTAGGGTCCCGCCACCATTCACATGGAGTAAGGACTCTGTGGGCCACTGTTCTTGTCCCTCATCAGCAATGTGACAGAAAAGGGTGGCTTGTCTGGGAGAGTCAATGCCCCGGGAAGCAAGTAGGGTTTGTGCCTCCAGGGACTTCGACATTCAGCAAGCTAAACTCTTTCCCCATGAAGGGTCTGCGGGGAGAACCCTGGAGATGCTCTTGTTCCATTCAAAGGAGAAACTCGTGTCTCAGAAAGTCAGCTGGTCAGCGCTGACACTAAGGTCTTGGAATTAAATAGACGTGAGGGTCGCACAGCCTTGCAAATGTACTAAAATCACTTCAAAACGGCTCATTTAATTTAATGTGAAATCCACCTCAAAAGAGAAAACGGGGACCACTGAATTTGGTAAAGAAATATGTCGATTTCCTGATTGGTCCTAATTACTCACCTCTGTTGGAGAGGGAAATGGCAACCCACTCCAGTACTCTTGCCTGAAAAATCCCATGGATGGAGGAGCCTGGTGGGCTACAGTTCATGGGGTCGCAAAGAGTCAGACATGACTGAGTGACTTCACTTTCTTTCTTACTATAGTTCCTTTTGGAGAAGGAAATGGCAACCCACTCCAGCACTCTTGCCGGGAGAATCCCAAGGACAGAGGGGCCTGGTGGGCTACAGTCTATGGGGTTGCAAA
Organism: Hydropotes inermis; assembly: GCA_020226075.1. Classification (NCBI taxonomy): domain Eukaryota; kingdom Metazoa; phylum Chordata; class Mammalia; order Artiodactyla; family Cervidae; genus Hydropotes; species Hydropotes inermis. Next base: position 41,703,630 of record CM035298.1, read on the forward strand.
GAGTAGGACACGACTAAGCAACTAACACACACATACACACGCACACACTCACCTTTGTAATGTTGAGCTCTTCACTGACATTGTAGATGTGCTCGAGCTTAAGTGTCGCATAAAGGCCTTTATTTTCTTTGCAGTCACTGAGGGAAGAAACAGAGAAATCAGGATGCAAAAGGGCAGTTGTGGCTACCTCTGTCCGCTGCGAAGGATGGAGAAAAAGGTTAATGGTTCGTCTTTGTTTAATCTGTGAATATGAACACGACATGGCAGCTGGGTGTCAATGCAGTAAGCTGCCACCAGTGTCCCCAGGAATCCCTCGGGGGGCCCACTATTCCTGACGCCTTTCTCTCTTCTCCTTAATGTCCCACGTTTGGAACAGATACAAGGTGAAAGGTGAAAGTGAAGTCACTCAGTCATGTCTGACTCTGCCACTTTATGGACTATAGCCCACCAGGCTTCTCTGTCCATGGGATTTTCCAGGCAAGAGTACTGGAGTGGGCTGCCATTGCCTTCTCCAGGGGATCTTCCCAACCCAGGGATCAAACCCGGGTCTCCAGCACCGCAGGCGGACGCCTTCCCCTCTGAGCCACCAGGGAAGCCCGCAAGGGGACGGGTAAATACTATGGCCTTAGTGCTCCGACTGACAACAAAGTTTACAAACTGGGAAGACACAAACTCTAACCCGAAAAGAACAACACACGTCAGAGGGATGTGTGTTACACGTGTTATCCTTATTAAAAGATTTAATAAATATTTATTAGAAGACTCTATTGGGCTCCCTGGTGGCTCAGTGGTAAAGAATCCACCTGCCAATGCAGGAGACATGGGTCCGATCCCTGACCTGGGAGGATTCAACATGCCATGGGCCAACTAAGCCCATGAGCCACAACTACTGAACCTCTGCTCCTAGAGCCTGTGTTCTGCAACAAGAGAAGCCGCTGCAGTGAAACGCCCGTGCAAGGCAATGGAGTGTAGCCCCTGCTCACCACAGCTGTAGAAAGGCCTGCTCACCAAGGAAGAACCAGCACAGCCAAAAATAAATAAATAAATAAATAAATAAATAAATAAATAAATAAATATATATGTATATATAAAAAACTTTATCCACCGACTTCCTGGCAGTCCAGTGGCTAAGACTCTGCACTCCCAATGCAAGGGTCCTGGGTTTGATCCCTGGTCAGGGAACTAGATATCACATGAAGCAACTAACAGTTTATGTGCTACAATTACAAATCCTGTGGGCTGCAATTAAGGGCCCAGTGAAGCCAAATAAATTAATAAATTTGTTGTTAGTCAGTTGCTAAGTCATGTCCCACTCACTGTTAACCCATGAACTGCAGCCCACCCGGCTCCCCTGTACTTCACCATCTCCTGGGTTTGCTCACATTCATGTCCTTTGAGCTGGTGATGTTATCTAAACATCTCATCCTCTGTCATCCCCTTCTCCTCCTGCCTTCAATCTTTCCCAGCATCAGGCTCTTTTCCAATGAGTCGGCTCTTTATATCAAGTGACCGAAGTATTGGAGCTTCAGCTTCAGTGTCGGTTCTTCTAATAAATACTCAGGGTTGATTTCCTTTAGGATTAACTGGTTTGCTCTCCCTACTGTCCAAGGGACTCTCAGGAGTCTTCTCCAGCACCTCAATTCGAAAGCATCATTTCTTTCATGCTTAACCTTATGATCCAACTCTCACATCCACACATGATTATTGGAAAAACCATAGCTTTGGATAAACAGACATGTCATGCCTCTGCTTTTTAGTATGGTATCTAGGTGTGTCATAGCATTCCTTTCGAAGAGTGAGCGTCGTTTAGTGTCATGGCTGCAGTCACCATCTGCGGTGATTCTGGAGCCCAAGACAGTAAAACCTGTGATGCTTCCACTTGTCCCCCAAGTACGTGCCATGAAGTGATGGGACTGGATGCTATGATCTTAGTTTTTTGAATGTTGAGTCTCAAGCCAGCTTTTTCACTCTCCTCTCTCACCTTCATCAAGAGGCTCCTTAGTTCCTCCTCACTCTCTACTATTAGAGTGGTATCATCTGCAGATCTGAGGCTTGTTAAATATTAAAAAAAATACTCTACCAAGCCCCCTCCTGACCATCTCCCTCCATCTTTCCAGGGTAGAGCTCTACCTACTAAATCTAAGGTTGGACTAAGGGTAGGAGACAGGGACAGGCTGACAAACATCCACTTTGGCTGTAAACCTAACTTGGCCTCACCTCTCCTAACTTCTCTGAAACGTGGCAAATGCCTTCTCCAGTGAGCTCAGCAGGGTGGCCACACCCTTGCACATCCTTGCCACCCAGATGACCTCGTCCTGGGTGCCGCTTCCTTGTGCAGCGTCCTTGAGGGACGCCTGGGAGAAGAACTTCCCAGAATCCTGGGAGGGGTGACGCACCTCTCCGGGGAACCCCAAGCAGACTGGTGTTGGTGATACACCGACCACCAGAGGAAGGAACGGAGTGTTCCGCCGGAGACAGAATCCCAAAGAGCTGGTACATGAGGCTGAGAAGCTTGGCTTCCTTCTCTCAAGCCTGGTGAGGGTTTCATTCGTTGCATCATTGGAGGGCGCAGAGACTCCAATGGATTCAAAGTGTCTTCCTAGAACACTGTTTGAGAAGGCTCCTGTGACCCTCTGGGCAAAGCAGAAGACCCCAGGTGATCAGCAAGTCTGGCACGGGGGCCAGGTGCCAGGAGGATGGACCCCTGTGCTGTTTACTCACCGTCTAGTTCCCTGGAAGTGAGGGGAGCTGGTGATACTCAGCTGACTGTGATCAACCTACTGAAGGGACAGGAGGGGGACCACGTGATCACAGAGGCCCTGGGGATGGAGCCGGGCCTGGGGCCCAGGCGGCCTGACTCGAAGCCTGGTCCTCAGGCTACACCACTCTCAGCCCCTGAGAGACTCGACCTGATAAGAGATGTTCACATGTGGAGGGCTGGGAAGTCTCTCCGGCTTCTACAAAACCTAACTCAAATTTTATGCTAACTAAAACAGACTGCTTGTGGCCTGTCAAAGAGACATTTGTATGTCAGCTTACATACAATGAAATTACGAAAGAAAAGGGTGCACTGACCAGGACAATGTACCCATCAAAATAAAGATTAAATGTTTCTCTCTCTGGGACATCAATGCTGGTCCTTCCTTGGTGATAAGACTGCCCTTCAGGTGCCAAGGCCATGCTGACTCACTGTATATACACTGATCCGTTTTGTTTTTGGAAATCTTTAACGCATGTATCCCTGACTTTAATGTTACTTGTCCTGACAAGATATAAAACTGTGCCCAAAGCCATAGTTTTGGAACAACTCCTCACAGCTGTCTGAGAGGCTGTCTCCCTGGCTGGAGTCCTCAGTTTGGCTCACATAAAACTCTTTCCTATTCCTATTAAAGACTGTATATTTCTGTTCTTTGCTTTTTTTCTGCTGTCCCACAAGGCTTGCGGGATCTTAGTTCCTGAGCAAAGGATGAACCTGGGCTCTGGCAGTGGAAGGATTAAGTCCTAACCACTGGAGCTCCAGGGAAATCCCATGCTTATTATTTCCACTGACAGACTCATCCAGTGAATTCTTAATTGTTATACAGCGTTTACCTGGGGTCAGGGTGGTTCTCAAACAAGAGTTTTCCCAGGGTCCCATGAATGTATTTTAGGGTCACTTCTACCAGTGAGAAGGAAATGGCAACCCACTCCAGTATTCTTGCCTGGAGAATCTTGTGGACAGAGGAGCCTAGTGGGCTGTGCTATCCACTGGGTCCCGGAGTCAGACATGACTGAAGTGACTTAGCATGCATGCATGCGTTGCAGAAGGAAATGGCAACCCACTCCAGTATTCTTGCCTGGAGAATCCCGGGGACAGAGGAGCCTGGTGGGCTGCTGTCTATGGGGTCGCACAGAATCGGACACGACTGAAGAGACTTAGTAGCAGCAGCAGCTACCAATGAATTTTAGTGATAAAGACAGAGTGACTTGGGATGCACCATCCTAAGTTCTAGAGGGTTTTCTGGGGAAGAATGCCTTTTTGGTCTTACTGCTGAGACCAGAGACTGGCTTACGTCTGAAATTGGAAAGTTGACCATTCAAATGAAAGACACGTTGATAGCAAAATTCTCACTGTAAAAACTCAACATTCTAAGTAGCAAAAAAATGCATAATGCAATTATTCATACCTGTAAACTTGTTCAAAAGTGAGATTAATATCTGGTTTGTTAAATACTAGGCCAGAGAGATAGTATTTCCAATCCTCATTTAGTAAATATGGAGTGTCCAAAATCTAGAAGAAATTTAAAGACAGTTTTACACTAACATACATTGCATATAATTAAATGAATATTCTGTTAAACATATAATGGTTGGGATATTTTTATTTATATCATGATTTACTTCACTGATTTTCAACTTTAAACTAGAAAATAAAAGTGTGACTGGAATAGACAGATCACTGGGTAGAAACCACAGGAATTATTAAGAGTATGTTTTTGAGAGGAACATTTAAGCAAAATAAAGATTAGACATGGCTGAAGAATAATTTGATTCAGAATATCTAATAGAAAGCCATGAAACAGTAGACCCAGCTCTTCACTCTTTCTCCCTAGACAAATGGAGTTAAATCAGGCCCATTCTTCAGCTTCATGTTATGTAATTTTAAGATGGGCTAATGAGTACACGGGAGAAGGCAATGGCACCCCACTCCAGTACTCTTGCCTGGAAAATCCCATGGACGGAGGAGCCTGGTAGGCTGCAGTCCATGGGGTCGCTAAGAGTCAGACATGACTGAGCGACTTCACTTTCACTTTTCACTTTCATGCATTGGAGAAGGAAATGGCAACCCACTCCAGTGTTCTTGCCTGGAGAATCCCAGGGACGGGGGAGCCTTGTGGGCTGCCGTCTATGGGGTCGCACAGAGTCGGACACGACTGAAGCGACTTAGCAGCAGCAATGAGTACACGACTGTATACATACTTGAATGTAAATGGGAAATACCCTCATTTTTCAAAATATTCTCCTCTACTTTTAAAGAATTCCTTTTTAACAACTTAATGTAGAATAAAAGATGATCAAGTTAGGCTTGATGCATTAATTTTTTTATCAAGAGGCCACATGGAGATAGTGTGACAAACTGATGCTCCCAACTGAATTTTCCTGAACCAAGTGAGAAATTAAAAAACCTCCACAACAACTCGTTTATCTTAGGAGTCCCTCACCTGATTTTATAACAGATATGAGGTAGACAAATAGGTACAATGAAACAGGAAAGTGGAAACACATTTTTAAAATCAGAACAGGGAGAAAAACACTGGGAAGTCAAAATGAGAAGACAGACCTGTAGATCAAAACATCTTCATTAGTTAATGAAGCTAAACTTGGATATGGTGCCCTAAAACCTGAAGTACTTGGCTGCGGAGGGGGAAAGTGAAGTTCAAATTTAATTCCCAACTACCTCATCAGATTTCCACCAGGGACAACCCTCCGCCATGAGGTGTGCCGTTCAGCAGTCCCCTTCACCTCAACGTTTTTTGAAGATTTATTTATTGGCTGCATCCAGTCTTATTGCAGCACGTGGACTCTCTAGGCGTGGCTCGCGGGCTCATCACGAAGGCTTAGTTGCCCACGGGCGGTGGGATGTTAGTTCCTCCACCAGGGATCGAACCTGAGTCCCCTGCATTGCCAGGTAGATTCTCAGCCACTGGAACACCAGGGAAGCAGGGAAGTCCCCCCTTTCATTGCAAATTTAGGGCCCTTCCACCATCTGTCTGGGAAACTGTCATCTGGGAAGTTCTTTGAAACATCAGAAGCCTCCTGAGGTATGGTAGGAACCTGGAAAACTTATCCTCTGATATTCCACATTCGGGAACTACTTCTGAGAAGAACTGTATTCTCCCCAAATATGACAACCAGCGTTGATGAGTAAGTCTTAACTCCTGGGACCGATTTCACTGACATTAAAAAAAGAATACAGTTGACCTTTCAACATGGGTTTGACCTGCAAGGATTCACTTATATGTGAATTTTTTTCAGCACTAAATAATACAGTGCCACGTGGTCTGAGGTTGGTAGAATCCGAGGACGGGTATGTGGAGTAACCATGTGAACAGAAGGCTGAATATAAGTTGAATGCCCAGAGGATCATCACCCCCAATGCCCTGGTGTTCAAGGGTCACCTGTACGGCCATTTTTTTTTTTTTTTTTGCTCTAACAGATGGAATCTCAACCTATTGAATACAAACCAGGTGCTCACCTTTTTACTCTTGAAGAAACCCACTAGGTTTGGGGGGAGCATAAAAGCTTTGGCTCAAGCCCTGTGCAATGGACACACAATCCATATTTACCTGGAAGAACTTCTTGTTTCTGTAAGGCTCACAGACCAGATTTTCCAAATTTCCACCAGTGACAAAAGTCAGCACCACGATGGTCATGACTATCCAAGAAAAGAAGAAACTGAATCCAACCCCACTGGAAAAACAAACAAACAGGAAAAAAAAAAAGTTAATTCTATAGGCAGTTATTCACTCTTTCCAGAACTTACTCATTCTACCTATTCCACGTATAAAACGACCTAGGACATCAGCTTTTGGCAGGTTAACCCCGGTTCAGCCTACCCAGGGATGCAGACAGATGCAAGGAGCACCTTAAGGGGATACTGGGCCCTGGGTCCCTGGCCTGCCTGCAGCCCAGCACGGTGGCGCAGATACGGACCTGGGGTCACCTGAGGGAGCCAAGACTGTCCAGTGAGTGAGGAGGCTGTAAGTCAGTGTCCGTGGAAAATGCTGATAGGACAGCTGATAGGACAGAAATCCTATCAGCAAACAAAGCACGCTGTAGCTATTGGCCGTCCCATTACACCCACCCCAACGGTGAGCCCTGCGGGGCTCAGTATAGAAACAGGATGCCCACCCCCCCATCTAGCCATCACCTGCTGCAGCCACCCCCAAGGAGGCCCCCTGAGGAGACTCAGGAGGACAAAGCATAGGAGCCGGGCCCCCGGATAGCTGAGGTGCTCGTTGCAGGAATGTCAGTGAGCCCAGACTATGTGGCTTTCTTTTTTCTTTTTTAAAGAGATGAATCTGTAGACATGCTGCCTGCATTGTGAGATTTTATTTTTAATTTGTAGAATGTTGTGCTAGTTTCAGATGTACCACAGCAAAGTAAATCAGTTGTACCTATACACAGGTCCACTGTCTTTTTTTTTAGATTCTTCTCCCATATAGGCCATTACAGAAGACCGAGTCGAGTTCCCTGTGCTATGCAGCAGGTCTTATTCTCTATTTTATATACCGTAGGGTGTGTGTCTATCCCAATCTCCCAGTTTATCCCACCATCCTTTACTCCCTGGTAACCATACATTTGTTTAGTCCATTCGTGACTCTATTGCTGTTTTACAAATAAAAGTGCATTTGTACCCTGTTTTGTTAGATTCCACATAGGAGCAACATCACATAACATACTGAGTGAAGTAACTGAGACCCAGAGAGACCAATCCCACGTGGTTTTCTTTAATTAGCATAATCTTCTAAGGCTCTGAGGGCCAGGTCTTTGTCAGAAAAACTCCTCTGTATCCTGGCTCCTCCCTCACCTCTTCAGAGC
>CM035298.1:41711220-41859959 GCA_020226075.1 Hydropotes inermis
GGTTCCCTCAGAGCGACTGGAGAGGCTGTGTCCTGGCCTTCAGTCCTCAGTTTTGCCCACCAAATACAACAGAATTCCCAGCTTTTAGGGGGTGCGTTTTTGTTTTTGTTTTTCAGTTGACAGCAGGAAATGTACTCTGGGGAGTCTGAAAGCGGCAGATGTATTCAGATATTCAGAGGGATGCCGACAGAGAAGCACTGTGAGGGACAGCCCAAGATGGCGGGCAGGGGCATCCAGCGGGGAAGGAAGAGCGGTTCCCTCAGAGCGACTGAAGAGGCTGTGTCCTGGCCTTCAGTCCTGTTTTGTCCGCCAAATACAGCATAATTCTCAGCTTTTAGGGGTGTGTTTTTTTCAGTTGACAGCAGGAAATGTACTCTGGCGAGTCTGAAAGGGGCGGATGTATTCAGATATTCAGAGGGATGCCGACAGAGAAGCGCTGTGAGGGACAGCCCAAGATGGCGGGCAGGGGCATCCAGCGGGGAAGGAAGAGCGGTTCCCTCAGAGCAACTGGAGAGGCTGCGTCCTGGCCTTCAGTCCTGTTTTGTCCGCCAAATACAGCGTAATTCTCAGCTTTTAGGGGTGTGTTTTTTTCAGTTGACAGCAGGAAATGTACTCTGGCGAGTCTGAAAGGGGCGGATGTATTCAGATATTCAGAGGGATGCAGACAGAGAAGCGCTACGAGGGACAGCCCAAGATGGCGGGCAGGGGCATCCAGCGGGGAAGCCTGGAGGATCCCGGGAGGGAAGGCCACTGAAGGTCTCTAGGCACGGGAGGGGCACGCCCCGACTTCCCTCTGCAAAAGCAAGCCCTCTTGGCCGCGTGTGACGGGTGGATGGACAGGTGCCCACAGTGGAGGCTGTCAGGGAGCTGGCTGTTTCTGGCCCCGGATGGGGACCTGTTGCCGCTGGGAGTGGTGGAGTCAAGGGCGAAAGAGGGCTGAACGGGGAGGAAGCCACGGGAGGATGCGGTGAAGCTTGTGCGCTGGAGGTGAGGGGAGGGAACAGAAAGGAAGCACCAGGGCCCGTCAGCAGCGAGGACAGAGCAGGGGAGAAGGTGGACTTCTACAAGGTCCTGTTTTCCGGGAGACGTGACGGAGGAGATGCTGTGCAGATGCAGTCTGGGGTTTGGAGCACAGAGGCCTGGGGTACAGGCCTACTTTAGGGAGTCAGTGGCTTAGAAATGATGACTGAGCCTTGGGGCGGCGGGGGAAGGCACGGCAAGCCTAGGACCGACTGGGCCTGGGGGGACCTCACCATTTGAGCAAGAAGTGGTGGAAAGACAGTCAGCAACGGGGACGAAGGTGGAGGCTCAGGAGGGTGGGAAGGAAACCAGGAGGGTGTGAGGTCCCCGGGAGTTAAGGAGTGTTTGCAGGAGGGGCAGCGGTTCCGTCGCCGCTGTGACGCTCGAGAAGGACTCGGAGAAGTCCACTGGGCTGGAGACGCAGAGGGCACGGCTGATCTGACGGCGACAGGCCAGGAATCACGGGGGCTCGCGCTGGGCAGGAGTGGGACACCGGGCAACAGGAGCAGACGCAGATCTTTACTTCAGGACGTCTGTGCAGAGAGGCCGTGAGAGGGAAGGATGGGGTGTCTGCAGGGGTGTTGTTCTCATTTCTAAAGCGGGGAGAGCCCCGTGTTGTGGCCAACAGATGCTCACCACTGCACCTCCTCAGCCCCACAGTGCTCCCCAGAGCCTCAGAAGACACAGACCAGAGAAGCCAGGCCTTCTCCTTTCAGATCTTTTCACTCGGATCCTCCTGGGAGTCAGGGACTCTTGCTTGGCTGTTAGAGACACCATGCTCTCTACTGGACAGCGTCGACCACTTTCAAAGAGCAGGTGGTGTTTTGGCTTGAAGCTGAACTAAACATACTCTTTCTCATTTCTACAAGCAAGTCAGTGATTAGAAGGAAGAAACAGCATCCTAGTTTGATGAGTCCATCCAGTTGTTGACCAGATGTCTCAAAAGATGCAGCATTCTGCCAAGCATAGCAAAGTATGCCATGCTGAGGGGTGGGCTTCAATGGGACCAAAAAAAAATTGCAGACGCCCTCAGGGTGCAGACCAGCCAGAATGCATCTGACAGCAATTGATAGCTACCAGCCTTTCCCCTACTGCTGAGATGGGTCCTATGGCTCTTAAGTCATAGGTTTACATGTGACTCTAACATTTAGAGATTCCTTAACCTGAGACATGATTATTACATCCAAACTGAAGTGGCTCTCAGCCTCCCATCAGGTTGCTCATGACTCTGTTTTATTTTATTTTTTTGAAGCTAGACCTATCACATTTTTTTTTGCTTTCATTCCCCCCAAAAAGTAGAATAGACTTTTATGAAAGCTGGACCTTTTCAGAGCAATTTACTTCCTTCCTTCAATAATTAAAAAGATGTATCAAAAACACATAAATCCACCATGAAAATACTGATAAAATAGCCAAGTGATAGGATTATTAAATTTTGAACATTAAATTAATCTTCTGTCTATAGCTGTGGACATTTAAACAAAAGGCCGGGCAAATACATTCTTCCTTGCTGGCTTAATTCCTGAAATTTAGGCATGTGAGCAAGAAGGCTTTTCCATGGGTGGAACTCTGTTCAGCTTTGTCCAATTCTGGCAGACTCACATGTCATTAGCTTTAAGGTTATTTTTAAAACTTCACTTAAAAAAAAAAAACAACTCACAAATGAACCTAACAGAAAGACTCACCGACATAGAGAAAGACTGGAGCTTGCTTGGGGAGGGGGTAGGGTAGGGAGGGTGATGGGCTGGGAGTTTGGGGGTCAGCAGATACAAATTATGTCATTTAGGATAGATAAACAACAAGGTCCTACTGTATACACAGGAAACTATTATTTAAATCTTGGAATAAACCATCACTGAATAAATAGGAATAAATAAAAAGGAAATGTACACATGTGAGTCACTTCACTGTACAACAGAAATTAACACACATTGTAAATCAACTATGCTTCAATAAAACAAAAACTCATGTGCCTGTATTCATGTGAATAAAGGCTTGTACTACAATGAAGCTTGAAGGTTTATGGAAATGGCCTTAACTTTAGAGTCACAGCTCATAAGTAGCCAGGTTATTATAGTGACCCAAAGTTTAAAAAGCAAATTAACGCATGTCACTTATAGACACAAGTAAAGAAATGGCTGTGGTTTTGGTTCCCTATGACCCAAAATACTTCTTCTAAAGCTTAACCCTCCCCTGGATCCTCATCACCACCACCCCCAACTCATTCCCAGGAGTTTATTGGAAAAGAGAATATCACACAGCTTCCTCTCTGGGGAGCACTCCAAGCTTTTACCCCTGGTCACTGGTTTACATTTCCGGCTCCACCTCCACTTCCATCCAGCACATACCCCCTCTGCTTTGTTATAACCTAGTAAACGGTTTTCTTTACAAAAATAGGAACTTGGATACGAATCTGACTGAAACAGGGATAACTGCTCCAGTCTGCGTCACATTGAGCACCTGCTGGTACCTCGTATCTGATCCCATCACTAATACAGGCTACCTGTCTAACTCCCAAGGGCACTGGCTCCATAATCCCCGCTCTAAATCCAGCCTCTAGAGCTTCAGAGTGAACAGTGTCTGATATCAGGTCAATCTTCAGAAAGTATCGAATGTATGGGTTGGTAGATAGACTGACAGACAGACAGACAGATAGATGCTGTTGTTTTTTAGTTGCTAAGGCGTGTCTGAGTCTTTTCGATCCCGTGGGCCGTAGCCCGACAGGCTCCTCTGCTCATGGAACGTCCCGGGTAAGAATACTGGAGTGGGTTGCCATTTTCTTCTCCAGCGGATCTCCCCAACCCAGGGATCAAACCTGTGTCTCCTGCTTTGGCAGGTGGATTCTTTACCATTGAGCCACCAGGGAAGCTCAGAGAGATAGATAGATATGGGGGGAAATAATGAGAATTAAGAAAGCAAACTTGGAAATAACTTCCTGATAGCTGCTTTAAGGAGGAGCCTACTATACACACATGGATATACTTATAAACATGGATTTTAAGCTTGTCTCTCAAAGTACCACCAACCTAGAGTTTCCTTGATTTTTATGCTTAATGGAATTTCCCAAACCAATGAAAGCATAATCACATCAGGTCTCCCCTGTCGGTCACAGGAACTCAGAGTGCTTGGCCCGGAGGCCACCGGGTCCCTGTCACACCATGGTCCCCACCCTGTGTTTCCACCCTTCACGGACCAAGCAAGGGCCAAGACTCACACCATGAGAAGGACGCCCCCGGTGTTCGAGACGCAGCCTCGGTTGGTTGGGGTGGCATTCTGGTCATAGCCCAACGTGCCACACAGCAAGCCCAGGAGGTAGAAAATCAAGATGAGGGTCAGCAAGCAGCAGATGATCAAGCAAACCAGCCACCTAGTGGAGCAAACACAGAGCAGGCACACGTGAGTGGTGACGTCATCACAACACAGGCATGCTGGACCCAGGCTGGAGGGGTCCACGTTACCCTTGGCAATCAGACATCAGAGTCCTGCTAATTCCTCAGAGGGAGAGTGTGCTGGGAAAAGACCCCTTTCCAGCCCGAGTCCTCCAACCCAACCAAATCAACATATATCCTGGTTTCAAAGAGCTCTCAAAGGTCACGCGATTATCCCTTCTTTTCCTTCGCTTTAATCCATGGGGCCCGGAAGCAGGGTTGACTCAGCCTCTCCGAGGCAACTGACAACCATGCTCCTTAAGGCTTTTTAGTTCTCTGAAGGTTCCGGAGGCTACAAGTGTGGATAATCAGGGTATTAGAGAAAAGGGTAAGGGATGGTTGGAATGCTGCATATTCAGATAGTTATTGAGGGTGGACCCAGGACAAGCCAAGCTCAACACTGATTTACTTCCCCCACCAAACAAAACCATGCCCCTTAAGGCTTTTCAGTTCTCTCAAGGTTCCCAGAAGCTCCAAGTGCTTATTATAAGGAGGATGAGATACAGACAGATCAAGATAGACAACAGATAAGAAGTTGGGACTGGTTCCTCTGGTCTTTTATCTAAAATGTTTTGTGATTTGAGGAATACGAGGGACGGGGGTGGGGAGTAACCTGTGTTCCTTACTGAGGCAGATACCTTCTACTTGACGAGTGCACTGAATTTTTTAGAAATTTTCACATCAAGTGAGAACAGTGCATGCTCAGTCGTATCCAACTCTTTGTGACCCCATGGACTGTAGCCTGCCAGACTCCTCTGCCCATGGGATTCTCCAGGCAAAGATACTGGAGAGGGGTGCCATTTCCTATTTCATGGGATCTTCCCGACCCAGGTATCCAACCCGAGTTTCCTGCATCTCCTGCAATGGCAAGCCAATTCTTTACCACCAGCATCACCTGGGAAGCCCTTAGAATTTTAGGCCCATGCCAAATCAAATGCCTGCAGAATGGGGGTCTCAGTGTTATGGGAGGTCTTGTGAGACACTTGAGGATAAGGGATCCTCAGTTAGGTATTGCTGGCATTCCTCGAATGTACAGCAACCCAGGAGCGTTCAAGGGTAGAAGTACTTCCCAATCTTTAAATCACTAAAAAACAGAGTATGTACTCTGCGACCAAAGCTGTCACTGCAGTTTTTCATTCAATTAAGAATAAACTCAATCACTATTAATAATGGGCTTCCTAGGTGGTACTAGCAGTAAAGAACCCGCATGTCAATGCAGGAGACCTAAGAGAAGCGGGTTCAATCTCTGGGTTGGGAAGATCCCCTGGAGGAGGGCATGGCACCCCACTCCAGTATTCCTGCCTGAAGAATCCCAAGGACAGCCACTTGCACCTACTCTGTGACGTTTTGTGCCAGATCCTGAGGATACAAATTTAAATAAGCCATGGAACCTGGCCTTAGGGATCTTTTACTGTTAATGCATGCCTCATCTGCTTCATTAAAATTTCTTTTTAAAATAAGCTTATCGTCTCAGGGTGCGGGAGGAGGAAGGAAAGGGAGCTGGTATGTAGACAGATCATTGCACCAATCCTCCCATCTGTACCACTCTGACTTCTAATGAGATTTCAAGTCCATTGGGAAAGGGTCTGTCTTATGTTTGTTCAAGAAGGTATTGGTGGCTCAGATGGTAAAGCATCTGCCTACAATGCGGGAGACCCAGGTTCAATCCCTGGGTCAGGAAGATCCCCTGGAGAAGGAAATGGCAACCCACTCCAGTATTCTTGCCTGGAAAATCCCATGGATGGAGGAGCGTGGTGGGCTATAGCGCATGGGGTCGAAAAGAGTCAGACACAACTGAGTGACTTCACTTTTTTGTTTGTTCTGACCCCTGCTGGGGTGGCCAAGCCACATGGTAGGAAAAGGCTGGCTGATACACAGCGATGAAGGCATAGTCAGGCGGGAGTTGAAAACCTACCTTTGCCATGTTGTCCTCAGTCTTGAGTAAGTCATTTCACGTCCCTGAGTCTCAGCAAAACAGGGTTATAAACACAACACAACCTGAGGGGTTTCTGTGAGATGCTACATGGACGGCTCGTGGTGGGCACACTTCGACTCTTCCCTGAAGGCTAGCAAGTACTGTTACTGTCTCACTATTTATCTTGTGCGCTCCTGCATAGTAAGTAACACAAGTAGGGATGGTGGTCTCTGCAATCTCCTGAGTTTGGACGGCTGGAAGAGTTCCAGTAGTGGTCGTGGAGCTGAGCTTTTCAGAGAAGAGATCCCGTCTTCCTTCTCATGTGATCCTGGAGATCCCGTGAGTCTCTCCTGTCCTGTCCTCCCCTGAGCTCTCGTCTAAGATACATGCCCACCAGCATCTCCCAGGACCACAGCCTACCCCTTAGTGCTTTTCTAAAGGACAAACAGCTGGGATCCACAGCAGCTTCAGACAATCCACTGGTTTCAAGGATGCTCTTTTCCGTAAGAACCAACCTCTATGGATTTATTTTATATATGCATAAAGAGAAAAATATTATCTGAATGCTCTTTCTAATTTCTTTTAAATTGTAAAATCTTGTTACATACCTTAGATAATTATAACCAAGACTCTGGAAGCCATCAAAATTGCAAATAATTGACTATTTGGCTCAAGAACTTCCAGTTTTCAATTTATATATACACACACACACACATACACACACATACATATATACACACAGGTATGTAATGCTTCATGAATTTTCATGTCATCCTTTCACAGTGGCCATGCTAGTCTTCTTAGCAGAGTTTCAATTTTAGTATACGTGCTGCTGAAGTGAACACCTCAACTTTTTAAATGAACTTAAACTAGGGTGAACACACATCACCTTATGACCTCTTTGGACAATTTGCTGTCTTAAGATTGTCCTGGTTGTATCGTCAGGTTTCGCCCCCCTCCCCAGCAAGTGGCCCGCCCATGGTGGCACAGCTCAGAAAGGGCACTGACCTGTGTGAACTGCATTTTTCCACAGTGGGTAAATAGTGGAGGATATAATCTTCAGAGTTATTAATGTAACGGGCGAAATTCGACAGTGTCTCCTGAATAGGAATCTTTGTGCTTACATTTTTGACATCGGATTGAATGGAATTCAAGGTCTTTTTAAACTCTGCAAACAAAGATGCCTCGGTTATGCATTTTCATAGAGAAGACAAGACACTTAGTTTTGAAACTCAACTGAAAAGCTCGAACCACTTTTAGTTCTTCCCATGTTATGCAGATGTTTAAAATATGAGATTCTACAACAAGCATGAATGCAGCCAAGCCTACTGAAAAGCAATTGTTTAACAAAAGAGCAGGCTATGAGAACTGGCTTAAATGACATGGTGTGAAAACAAGCCAGAGTTTTCTTCTACTTATTTCACTGAAAAAGAGACGCAAAATGGACCAAGTGACTAAACTGTACTGTGTGCCTGCAACAGACAAGGCGTTTTCATAAATGTTAGCTCGTTTCTCATTCCCACTTCACTAACAGGGATGCTGGACTCATAGGGATTAAATCTCTTGACCGCATGTCTGTTTTTCAGAAAGTACTAGAAGCGGGATTAAAAACGCCGGTTCACCTACCTGTAAAGCTTCGGTTAAGTGATTTTGCACAAAAAAAAACAAAACACTATTTAATAATATAAGAATCCCCCCATCTACAAAACAGCACTGAGGAACACAGTGATTCTCCAGGAACAATTTTTTGAACACGTGACCTCAGGTGACATTTTTGTTAAAATTGTATTTGGCTCATACAAAAGGAATCTTGCTGAAGTCTACCTGCGTCTCCTACATGCAAAAAGCAGTGCTATTCCCAGCAGTCAGTTTCTATTAGCATGTATCCTCATCTCTCGGGGAGGTGACACCGCAGCCTTCTGGAATGCGTGTGATCGTCAGAGCAGGTCCTGGATCAAAGTCAGCAGCTGGGGACCATCACCACTCACTAAGACCTGAAGGGGGCCTCATCCACAGAGATTCTTGACGCGGGGACACCCCAGAAGCATACTCATCGGTCAAGGCCTGCTGATTCTAAAGGGCAGATACACGTCTCTGCGGCAGCGGAACCAAGACTGGCAGGTCTCAGGATGCGATCCAGGGCTCCCGGTGAACTTGCGGGAGCGGGGAGCACCGTCCGAAAGGAAATGACGTCACACTGGTGGGAATTTTTTTTGGGGGGGGAAATTGTGCGGTTCACCTCTGGGTGAATCCTCAGGAACTCCTAAGAGGCACAGTGGGTGGACAGCTCCTCCGCATGACTCATGCCCAGAGACCCAGGACCCTCCACCTGGAGACTGTGTAGGTCTCTTTTTTAGATTAATTGATGTGTTTGTTTTTGGTCGTCTTGGGTCTTCGTTGCTTTGCACGGGCTTCCTCCAGTTGAATGGGGGCTACTCTTCACTGAAGTCTGCGGGCTTCTCGTCACGTGGCGTCTCGGTGCAGGGCAGTGGCACACGGGCTTCAGCAGCTGCAGCACTGAGGCTCAGCGATTGTGACTCGCGAGCCCCAGAGCACTCTGCTTTCGGGACCCTTGCAGGACCAGGACTCGAACCCATGTCCCCGATACTGGCAGGCTGATTGTCATCCACTACGCCGCTGGGGAAGTCCTCCAGGGCTCTTTATTCACCTGAGATTTCTGTGGGGTGGTACATGTATCATACATATACCGCCTCCCCTAAGCGCAGTCTCCTCGTCTCGGAATCGGGCCCCTTCCGCTTCTCTGGCTGTGTTCCTCCCCACATTCCGCAGCCTTGGCGACTGTACGCAGCTGCCGCCCTCTCGGCAAATACCTTCTTCCGGCTTCAGTTCGGACGTCGCTTCCTGAAGCCTTCCGCTCTCTCCGGCCGCTGGATCCCTTGCACACAGCTCCCCAGGTTCCCAGAGGGTGACAAAAGCCAGCTGTAGGGGTCATGCCCAGCTGTAGGGCACGCAGGGGTCCTGCCGCCCTCACCTCCCGTCCCCAGAACCCTGCAGCAGCGGGCGCATGGCAGGCGCTAAGGGTTGTTTGTTTGGGAAGGACATGAAAACCCTTACTTGTCTTCAGCCTGGGGGCAGGGTCGGGGGCGGGGGGCGGGGGGGGGCCACTCGCTCAGACTCAAGAAAACTCTGGCTCGTGTTCAGGTGATGGCAGTGTGTATACCCGGCCTCGCGCATGCAAACTGCGCGCCTTGCTTGGCCAGACTTACAGGGGAGGGCGGCACGTGTTGGCAGAGGAGGTCCAGGAAGAACAAACAAAGAGAGGAAACACAGAGATTAGTAAGCAAGTGGCTCTCAGATGTACAGCGAGGGTTATCCCTCAGAGGCCGGCACAGGAAAGCCAGAACTGTCTTGAATAGGTCAGTATTTTAAAGCAGAATCTTAAACAGAAGGGAAACCACAGAACATCCAAAGCACTATGTAGTAGGAGAAAATTCTTTTTACTCAAGGTCTTAATGGGTTGAAGGAACAGTATTGGGGGGGGGGCGGAAATCAAACACCTCCAACACAACATTTTAAAACCATCAACAGGTTTTTCCTGGTGGCTCAGCTGGGAAAGAACCTGACTGCAATGAGGGAGACCTGGGTTCGATCCCTGGGTTGGGAAGATCCCCTGGAGTAAGGGAAAGGCTACCCACTCCAATATTCTGGCCTGGAGAATTCCCTGTATAGTATAGTCCACGGGGTTGCAAAGAGTCAGACACGACAGAGCGACTTTCACTTCACCATCAGCAGATAAAAAGAAGCACTAAGAAGATGATTTAAAGAAAGAGAGGAGACAGCCTTACACAGCTTCAGAGATATGTCCCCTTAGCAACCGCCCAGGAGCCTCCACACTCTTGCACAAAGAATTGTTATACTGTGTTCTTTCTCTGTGCCTCCACCCTGTGTACCACCACCTGAATTCACTGTGACTTGGTCGCTTGAGATCAGTGGGATTCTCTTGACATCATGTCTGCCTCTCCAAAAGCGTAGTCACCTTAAGACCCTACAGCAGCATGACGTCAGCCTCAGAAGCAGACCAATGTTTTCCTGAAGACACAAAATGAGTCCCTAGACAGAGTATTCCTTTAAAAAATCGATTTTAAGCTCGTTTAGGAAATAAATTTGCAGTGAAAACAACCCAAGTGTGACCTTCCAGATTGTAAGCTATGCCTGTTGTTGGTTCTTATAGCACCTGCCAGGTTATCATCACAGTCTGACCCTCAGCCCTGCAGCTTCCAGCCACAGGAAGATGTTAATCTGTGTTTAATAGGAGTATTTTTTTTAATTGATATCATTTGGTGAAGGTAGCATTATTGAAATATTCATTATTTAGTTTTGTAGTTTGGGATTTTAGTGAATTTTTTTTTTTTAAGAGTGAAAAAGAACAATTCTTAATAATGCAGTTCTTTGTGCTAACCAGCCAACTCTTAACAAGGAGACACACACAATTACTTCTAACGGGCAATCTCACCTGATATGAGGTCGCTGGTTTGATTTTTCACTTCCCCAGGTATGTCAGAAAGAGAGTCATTGGCCTAAAGAAGGTTCAAATAAAATCATTATACAGAGTAAGTAGAAAAGCATTTCATAGTATTCATGTTCAGCTTAGAATGGAACAGAGAAGCAAAATTCAAATGTAACCTTCATCTTAAGGCTGAAATTATCATGACATGGTCATTAAAAGTCTAAAAAAAAAATATTCCCCTTTAGAGAGGACTTGCTTTAAATTGTATCCATGGAAGATCACATTAAAAGTTTTTAATTTTCAGTTCATGTTAAACGTTTCCATGTATTTATCCCAGTGTTTCTCAGTTAGGAACAACTTTGTCCCCTAGGAGATATCTGGCAATGTCTGGAGATGTTCTGGTTATCACAACTGATAATGTCCTTGCCATTGGCGGGCATCAGCCAGGGATGCTAATAAATACTTGATAGTGTATAGGACCAGTCAAAGTGCCCTGAGGTTAAGAAACTCTGATCTGTACAATGTTCTATGTGTAGCTATTAAGTGAAACTCTAAAAACAGAATCTTATTTTCCAAAGCAATTGCATGATAACATTGGCGATCTAGTCTCAGGGAGAATAGTAAGGTCCCAAAACACAGCTTAGAAGGAATACAAACTGTAGTGAGGCTCAAATGAAACTCAAAGCAGCCATGCCAAGCTCTGTCACTCTTGGGCTAAATCCATGAAAGGACAATGTCATTATTTCCAAGCAACTTACCTAAAGAGCCAGATTTCTGTCTAGAAGTGGTTTAATTTGTGTTTCTTAACTGTCTGCTGGCGTATTTAGACATCTGTTAGGGAACACTGTAGTGATTACAACCTTTTATGAACTGAATGTCTGTCTTCCTGGAATGTATATGTTGAAATCTTGACCCCCAAAGTGACGGAATTTGGAGATGGGATCTTGGGACGTGATTATCTCATGAGGGTGGAGCCTCCATGAACGGGATTAGTGCCCTGTTAAAAGGGACCCCAGAGAGCTCTCTCTACTTGGTGAGGATACAATGTGAAAATGCCTGTCTGCAACCTAAAAGAGGTCTCCCTCATCTGAATCCAACCAGGCTGGCAACCTGATCTTTGACTTTCAGCCACAAGAACTGGTCAGAAACACATTTCCACTGTTTATAAACCACCTGGTCTATGATATTCTCTTATAGAAGTCCAGGCTTCTCAGGTGGCTCAGTGGTAAAGAACCCGCCTGCCAATGCAGGAAACATAAGAGACGTGGGTTCCATTCCTGGGTCAGGAAGATCCCCAGGATTAGGAAATGGCAACTCCAGTATTCCTGCCTGGGATATGCCTAGGACAGAGGAGCCTGGCATGCTGCAGTCCATGGTGTGGGAAAAAGTCAGACATGACTTGGTGACTCAACAACAACAATCTAAGTTACAAACTTTATAAGATTTATGGTGACAAGTTCCCACTTTAGCTTAGCAACATTGATGTCATAAAAAGGAAGTTCATGACTTGTGTTTCCTCAAAAGCAGCTAAGCCACCCAGCACACTGGTATGTGGCTTTGGTACACCTGACCCCTCTACATTTATCTGTGCTTGGACTTGGGGAGGTCAACCATCACAAGAGGTTTAATGTCTAGAAAAGGATTTACAGATCTTCTGATTCCATTCCTTCATTTAACAAACAAGATGACATCAGAGTGCAGAGACCGAGAGTTTCTAACGACTTGTCTAAGAGGACACTTTCTCCGTTAGCACACATAGATGAGTGTTTGATAGACAGCTGATAACTTCTTTTATGTCCACGCTTAAAAGACGGAGTTGAGAATAAAGCTATTCTCTCCCTCTTCAGCTCTTGGGGAAATTCCAGTATTCTGGACCAAGGTGGTTCCTGTCCTTTATTAGGGTTTAAAGTCTTGTGGGACAATCAAGACAGGAAAGCAATAGTCACTGTGATGAAGAACTTAACAAAGAATATTTGTGATGCTCTAAGAGTATATTAAAAAATGGTTCTGATCTGGTCAAGATGCCCAAGAAAGGCCTCATTAAGAAGGTGAAATATAAAACTTCAGGTAGCTACTGGTAGCCCAAGAAGCCCAGGAAAAAAAGAGAAAGTGCCAGGCAGAGCACAGAGCCTGCACATGAACAGAAGTGAGGAGAGGCACCACATGGCTGACTCCCTGGCAGAGTGGGAGAGTGCCTTGTATGAGAACCAGCACCAGGTCCGCCGCGACACCCATGCGGTCCTGGAGGATAATATCCATCACCTTTCTTGGAAACTTGGCTCCAGAATGTCTCTGCTTTTTCGCTGTTACCTAGTTCCTTATGCACTACTCTACTCTTGAAAATAATCTAGAATAAGCTACTGTGTTTGGGTTTTTTTTTTTTCTCCGAAGACCATACCTTTTGGACCAGGCCGGACAAATCTGTTTGAAGCAGTCCATCAAGCTGAGTAATGTGTCCATCCAAAGATGGGAGCTGAAATTTTATAAAACAAAGTATAAGGTCAGGTGGTTACCCTGCACCCCCAATTCTTTGTCATAAGCAAGGGATCGTCTTAAATTCAACTCCTGAGACATCTATATTATAAAGGGTGTGATCTATGTTTCTTCTGAACAGAAGCACATTGTTGGAGGAAAACCATTGGCTCAGGATGGACTCTACAAGTGCTGATTTTACATGTTTGGAGGTCTCCCATAGCAGTCAGCTAAAAGTGAGGGCAAGAAATTTAACACAGATTGAGTCCGTGTGACCTCACATGTGATTGAATACAGGGACTGAATATTGTTGAATACAGTTGTAAACAGCTTCGTAAAAAATAGCCTTATAAAGAGAATCCCTGGTGGGTCTGTGGTGAAGAATCCACCTGCCAGTGCAGGAGATGTGAGCTTGATCCTGGGTCAGGAAGACACCCTGGAGAAGGCAATGGCAACCCACTCCAGTATTCTTGCCTGGGAAATCCCATGGAGAGGAGCCTGGCAGGCTACAGTCAATGGGGTTGCAAGAGGTGGATATGACTTAGCAGTGAAACCACAATAGTCTTCAAAAATGTCAGTGTCACCAAAAAAAGACTGAGAAACTGTTCCAGGTTAAAGGAACCAAAGACAAATGACAACTAAAGACAATGTGTACTCCAGACCGGACCTTGAACTGGAAAAAGAGAAATCAATTTTAAAGTGCTTTTTTTTTTTTTAGAAAAATAAGCAGATTTTTTAATGTAAACTGTGGATTAGATGGTGGTTATTGGATCAGTATTATGTTACCTTAATTTTGGTAGTCATAATCATTATGTAAAGTTAGGAAGCACATCAAAATATTTAAGGGTAAAAAAGCATTATGTGTACATCTTTCCTCTAAATGACTGAGAAAAGAACAGAATGCACAGTACTGTACCCATATAGATGACAGTATAAACAGATAATAGATACATAGATAAATGGATAAAATAGTAAGATTAAACAAACGGAGCCAAGTGCTGACAACTGGTGAGTCTAGGTAAAAAAAATGTAGACAAGGAAACTTGTACCATTGTGGCAAATTCTCTGCATGCTTTTTAAAGCACATCACAATTAAAAGTTTCTCCCAAAAGGACTCAATGTCAAAGAATTTAGATGCAAGTATACGTCCTACATTTTGCTGTTCGATGACAACAGAAGTTATTGTAGGAGATTCAACACAGATGTTGAATGTGAAGTGTTTGAATAAAACTGATTCACGAAATGTGAGAGTGAGAAAAATCTAACTGTATGAAAACATGGTTTTACCTAAGTGTGACACGTACACATCACTGGGCTTCCCCAGGGCTCAGTCTACAATACAGGTCCACCTGTCAATGCAGAAGATGCGTGTTCGATCCCTTGGACAAGATGATCCCCTGGAGGAGGAAATGGCAACCCACTCCAGTATTCTTGTCTGGAGAATCCCATGGACAGAGGAACCTGGTGGGCTACAGTCCATGGGGTCACAAAAAGTCAGGCAAGACTTAATGACTGAGCACACACACAGGTACATGTCACTATCATGAAACATTAAAAATATAAGTACTCGTGATTATTTTATCTACATCCCAGAACTCTATGTTTTCAAGTGGCTCCAAACCCTTTCTTTTTCTAATCTTCTTCTTGGGATTGTGAGATATTACCTTACATTTTGGTATCTGTGGTTAATATACTAGGCCTATCATTTAAAAGCAAATTTTAATTTTTAAAGGTCTGCAAAAAAGGCATTCAGCTTCCTTTTTCATTTTTAAACCTGGATTCATCACAGATACATTGTTCCCAATTGCAGAGAGGGAAGGGGGGAGAGGCAACACCAGGATTGGGAATGAAGAGGTAGAAAGTACTGTGGATAAAATGAGTTAAAAGATTCACTGTACCACATAGGGGATATGCCAATATTTTAAAAAACATACACTGAAATTTTCAAAATAAAATAAACAGAGAAAGAAGAATGGTGGAGGAGCTGAATTCATTCTGAGGGTGGCGGTGCATGCTCAGTCGTTTCTGGCTCTTGGTGACCCCACCGACTGTAGCCCACCAGGCCCCTCTGTCCACGGGAGTCTCCAGGCAGGAACACTGGAGTGGGCTGCCGTGCCCTCCTCCAGGGGGGTCTTCCCCGCCCCAGGATCGAACCTGCATCTCTTGGGTCCCCCCATCGGCCGGTGGATTCCTGACCACTGGTGCCACCTTGGCAGCGCATTCATCCTGGTAAGTTTCAAGCAACGAATGGCAGGGAACTCTCAGGGAGCACTTCCCATCCTCCATTCTCTCCAGCCGCAGCCATTCCAACTTGGTGGCCACTTAACCAGGAAGGCCGATTGAGATCCCCCCTCCCCCTGGCCACCGGGCCACTGGTGGGGGCTGAACCCTCCCCGGCTGTCCCAGTGACACCGCCCTGGAGCAGGACCGCCCTCTCGTCACCTGATCAAAATTGGCGCTGCCATCCAGGACGCTCAGAGACTGCCTGATGCTGGCGCACGTGGTCGCCGTCACAGGAAAGGAGCACTGGGGATCCGTGAGTGTTTGCTCCATGCTCGTTTTCATGTCTCTCAGGCTGGTGCGAAGATGTGCAGACGACTGCTTCATGTCCGTTAAGAGAGTGTTCAGTCGGACCAGGGTAGCTCTATTAGTTTTCATGTCTGTTAGGAACACAGCCCACTTCAGAACAGAGGCACCCGCTGAGCTGACCAGCGGGGGAAAAAAAATCCCTTCCCATCTACAAAAGGACCTTAAAGGAGCTTGAGATCAACTTGCAAAATTGACACTGGAAGGCACGCAGGAGAGCCTGCTATGATGGGCAGACCGACAGGGGAATCCACGGCTACCATGGCCCCATCTGCCTCTGCCAGAGACTCCAGCCAGCTCAGTTCCCCCAGCTGGGGGCTCTTTCAGACACACAGGGGCGAATATCAACCTAGGGATGGGACTGGGACTCGTGGGCGCAGCATTAAGTGGCTGGCGTTGGAGCAGCAGCCACAAGAAAAGGTGTCCCCACCCTAGCCTTGCCCAGCCTTGAGGAGGTCAGCCCAGACACCGCCAATCCCGGGTAGTTTTAATCCACAGAAAACCTGATGACACCCAGACAGATTTTAGCGATGGATATTCAAAGAGCTGGAAGTAGACACAGCAAGAGATCACAGATTTGGTCCCTTATATGGCAAATCTAAAAAGACACAATACAAATGAACTGGCTGACAAAACAGAAACAGACTCATAGATGTAGAGAATGAATCTATGGCTGCCGAGGGGGGACGGAGGAGAAGGAAGTGGCAACCCACTCAAACATTCTTGTCTAGAGAATCCTGTGGACAGAGGAGCCTGGTGGGCTGCTGTCCATGGGGTCTCGCAGAGTCAGACATGACTGAGGCGACTTAGCAGCAGCAGCAGGGGGGAAGGGTGGGTGAAAGGGACACTCAGGTACATGTAGGTGGGATGGACAGGTACACACGGTGATATTTAAAGCGGATGACCAACAAGACCTACTGCGTAGCACACGGAACTCTGCTCAACGTTATGTGGCAGCCTGGATGGGAGCGGGGTTTGGAGGAGAACGGATACATGTGCATGTGTGGTGGAGTCCCTCTGGAGTCCTATCACACATTGTTAATGGGCTGTATCCCAAGATAAAGTAAAAAGTTTAATTTAAAAATAAATAAATAAATAAAAGCAAAATGTAAAAAAAAAAAGAGAGAGATAGAGAAAAGATTCCAGATTTAGATTCAGCCAGTCTAGGTACAGATTTCAACATAGATACTCTCTGTGTAACCCGAAGCAGATACCTGAATATTCTTCAGCAACTTTCTCATCTGAAAAATGATAAGACCACCACAAAGTTTATCACAAAATGTGGGGATCAGAATGATCAGGTTGAAATCCCTCAAGGGCAGCAAGTCCGCCTCTTTTATTTTAGAAGCCTCCAGAGCCTAGGCCACATTCTTATCCTTGGCGATCCCTATAGATTGTTTGCTCTCTGATTTCTCTGGTGCTCAGGAATCAATATGCATGACTAGGCGGGTAGCAAAATATAACTCTCTTCTCCAGCGACTTAAAGTCACAGCATAAGAGATGTGAAATTTAGAGGACACTGCTTTTTGTCTTCTGGGCTCGCAAAACAGATGGTGGAGTATCAGGTCACAACAGGGTGTTCCTAGGAAGAGTGATGTGAAAGTTGCTCAGTCGTGTCCGACTGTTTGCGAGCCCATGGACTATACAGTCCATGGAATTCTCCAGGCCAGAATACTGGAGTAGGTAGCCTTTCCCTTCTCCAGGGGATCTTCCCAAACCAGGGATTGAACCCAGGTCTCCCGCATTGCAGGCAGATTCTTTACCAGCTGAGCCACAAGGGAAGCCCAGGAAAAGTGTGAATGCCCTTAAAAGCTGGTTCCCCCAATTATCTCTGGCAACCACATAAAACTTGGTTCTAAAACCACACACACAAACACACACACTTTAATGCTTTTGTGTTGCGGTCTCATCCCAGTTCTTCTAGCTACCTTCCAGGACTGGATCAAAATTTAAGACAAAAGACTATCTGAAGCAGACCCCAAGATTTTCTATTCTGATAAGGTGAGATCTCCATTTGGGATGAAGAGGCAGACAATCCAATCCTGAAAGCCTCCCCAGGTCTTAGAGTAAGTCACCAGACCTAGGCTGGGGTGCCATCTTGGATGACATGGGCAATGCCATCTCCTAAGTGTAAGCCTGCTGAAGCAACATCTAGAATCAGACTCTCCTCGTAACCAAGAGATGACCCAACCAACCTCCTAATTTGCAGATGAGCAAACAAGGTCCCGAGAGGTGAAAGAGTTTGCCGGAGAAGCTATAACAAGGTAGGAAAAGAACTACTATCTTAACAGTAATTTGAGATAATAATAATAGAGACTTCATCAAAGAGTACCTCTGAGCCTCAGACTCTCGTCTTTTCTACCTACCTCCCAGGTTTAGCAGCAAAGCATGGAGCTGGTACCCAGCTCACATTAGAGGCTCAATAAGTATCTGACATAGGGGAGCAAGAGCACGGTTGCAACTAGAAACACACAAGAGAGTGCAAAAGAACGTCCCCAAACATGACTCACACCACACAACACACACTTCACATTTTAATGTTCTGTGGTTTACCTCCCATAACCCTTTCCACTTTGACTTCAGGATGAGTCATTTTAAGGCAAGAAAGGAACAAAAATGATGACAAAGAATGATGGGTGATAAAATGAGTTGAAGGTCCGGAAGACCTGAGTCCATTTAGGGACCATGTGTAGACGTCCTGGCTTATGGGTGGCTATGCTGTCATGTCCCAAGAATGACTTAGAAATAAGTCAAAGGCTTCAAAGCATTTCATAAAACGTCTACTGGGTTATAACTCTGGGAGTCATTCCAAGCTGACTAAGATCACATATATTATGTATTGGAAGTCAGGGGAAAGATACTTTAGATTCTCAATGTTAACTAATTAACATTTTACCAGCTCATAGCACACTTCCTTTATAGGTTCTGGCCTGCAGCTCAAACATGATTTGCAGAAATCCATTTGCAGGTTTCTGCTTTCTCCAAAGGCCAACAGGTACATGAGGCTGCAAAGAATTTTTAGCAAAAAACTTGGTGAAGCAGTTTCCTAAGTACTGGCAACACCAGAGGCTAACATTTAACCATATAGGCTGGTTTTAAGAAATATGTAAAATTACAATACAGGAAGAGCTGAAAAGAAAAATAATGTCAGCTTTAATTTATTTCAATCCAGCTAGAATTGTAAGGCAAATGTTAAACACTGGGCAAACCAGGAGGCTGACTCATTGGAAAAGACCCTGAGGCTGGGAAAGATTGAGGGTGGGAGGAGAAGGGGGCAACGGAGGATGAGATGGTTAGATAGCACCACCGACTCAATGGACATGAGTTTGAGCAAGTTTGGGGAGCTGGTGATAGACAGGGAAGCCTGGCGTGCTGCAGTCCATGGAGGCACAGAGTCAGACATGACTGAGCGAGTGAAAAACAATGACGAGGCAAAAAGTAAAGTATGTGTCAACCACACTGCATCCTTCGTACACTTTTGCACAGTGCTTATGTTCACATAACTCTGGAGCTGGAGGAGACCTTGGCAGACCAACACTCCAGTGAACGGGCTCAAGAGGGATCTGGGGCGCAGAGGTGCCTGGCATCACCTTGTGGTCACACCAGCTTTTTTTTTTTTCAATATCTATTTATTTATATGGCTGTGCCGGGTCTTAGGTGCAGCACACAGCATTCTTAGTTGCCGTCTGTAGGATCTAGATCCTGATCAAGGATCGACGAGTCCACTGGTGAAGTGCCGACATTTGATGTTATAAAGAGCAGACCCAGAGGATCCACTGGATGCTGGAGGCAGTGGGCAGGGAAGGTTTTTACGTGTCTACTGGACCCAATGGAAGAAGTCACAAGGTGAAGCAGCAAGGAGCCACTGGGCCCCCATCCTTCCTCCGAGTTCTGTTCCTGCCAGCTAAGTAATATATTCTGCTAAGACATAGGACTGGGCGGGGGAGGGGTGTTGGGTGGCAGCTACAGAGGGAAACTTCTCTGGGAAAAAGTCTGGGCTTCATTTTCCTTCCTGTGGCCAAAATGCTCAAACAGCAAGCGACCAAGACATCACAGAAAACTTCTTATTCAATTCTATGACAACCCTGGGCTCCTTCTCTCAGATATAACCTGGTTATCCGGATAAACTGAGCTGAAATCGGCGGTTCGTAAACTGTGGTCTGGGCAAAGAACTCAAAGGGATTTGTGAGCTTGGAAGAAAAAAAAAAAAACATACCAGACCAAACTCCCATCCTATTTCCACTAGTCCCCAGTAAACTTTCAGCCTCTGATTTCTCTCATAAATATAGACAGTGAATCTCCATCAGGGCCTTGACTGTCCCTGAAGAAGGCAGAAATATTTTCATTTCATATTCAGTGTTGTCTGGTAATATCAAGTCTACTCATCACTACTTTAAAGGATGGTATTTATGAGACCCTCTGCTACATACTATTAGTTAATGAGCTTAATCAACAAACACAGGTTACTCCATTGCAAACCCACTTTTTTAACACTCTGATACCCCAGCCTGACACTCTACTTATGGAGCGTGTCATTTGATTGTTGTTGTTCAGTCACTCAGTTGTGTCTCTTCGTGACCCCATGGACTGCAGCATGCCAGTCTTCCCTCTCCCTCACTATCTCTCAGTTTGCTCAAACTCACGTCCATCGAGTCAGTGATGTGATCCAACCATCTCATCCTCTGCCACCCTCTTCTCCTGCTCTCAATCTTTCCCAGTATCAAGGTCTTTTCCATTTTATAACTAATGCCATTTAACTTACAATAAAAGATGATAACACGCCGTTTTGGGGCCACGTCTTGGCCATAATCACAAAGAGCTCATTTGTAAGTGTGGCTGCTGGAGGAAAGAGAGGTTACGCTCAGTTGTAAGAACATGTGCTAATTAACAGGAATGAGAGGTTACACTCCTTGGACAGTGAGCTCTTTATCTAAAACATTCTGATCTCATTTTTGTGCATTTCTTTCTTTCACTCATTATTTTTTGGCTTCATAGCAGGCCCTCTTACAGTTGTTAAAGATTACCATATTTCCTTGATTCACTGGCTCCTTTTACTTTCTTTTTTACATTTTAATTTTCATGAAATGAGGATGTATGTTTAATCAATAGTGCATTTAATGTGATACTTTCCTCTCCCCCCCCCCAAAAGATATGTATTAATCCAATGGTCTATACAATATCTGCTGCCTTAAAATAAAGGAGTATTATAGTCTGATAAGGAAGCGCAAATAGCACAGTATATATTGACTAGGCAATCAGAAGCTTTTAGTTCTCCTCGCTCATGTGTTGAAGCCTGGAGAGGAAACTGATGGTTGTTCACTGTATTAACTGTCTATTGCTGCAGGCAAGATTATTCTGAAAGTCAGCAGTTTAAAGCTACAGAGATTTATTATCTCACACAGTATGTGAGAGCCAAAAACCTGGGATTGGCTTAGCTGAATGGTTGGGCTCAGGATCTCCCGGGTCTTACAGTCAAGCTGGCAGCTGAGACTGCATTCATCCGAGGACTGACCAGGGCTGGTCCATCAGCTTCCTCAGTCAATGACCTGGTTGGCGGGAGGCCTCAGTTCCTTACCATCTGGGGAAGGATGGGGCCGTCCTCAACCCATCTCCTTCCCTCACAATTATGGTTCATGGATAGAACCAAGATTAACCATTAAATGAAGATCTATTTCCACTAGTTTAAGCAGATTCATTGTGAAATGCTGGACAACTGGGATACCCTAACAATACCTCAGGAAGGACAAAAGCAAGAAACCTTTTTTGTTGTTGTTTTCTTTTTTCCTCCTCAATCCACCTTCCTTTATTCAGATACCACTGAGCCTCTGCTGTGATCGGTGATGATTTAATCATGGGGGTAAGACTCATTCTAACTGATCTAAAGATCAGTTCAGTTCAGTCACTCTGTCATGTCTGACTCTTTGTGACCCCATGGACTGCAGAATGCCAGGCTTCCCTCTCCATCACCAACTCCCGGAGTTTACTCAAACACATGTCCATAGAGTCGGTGATGCCATCCAACCATCTCATCCTCTGTCATCCTCTTCTCCTCCTGCCCTCAATCTTTCCCAGCATCAGGGTCTTTTCAAATGAGTCAGTTCTTCGCATAAGGTGGCCAGAGTATTGGAGTTTCAGCTTCAGCATCAGACCTTCCAGTGAATACTGAGGACTTATTTCCTTTAGGATGGACTGGTTGGTTCTTTTCTCAGTCCAAGGGACTCTCAAGAGGCTTCTCCAACACCACAGTTCAAAAGCATCGCTTCTTCAGTGCTTAGCTTTCTTTAGATATTCTAAAGGTAGGCCTTGCTGTTTTAAACTTCAATCCTTAAAAGGGTTAAATACACAGACTAGGAACCCAGTTATCTCTGGACCGAGGTAATACAGGGCTTCCCTGGTGGTTCAGATGGTAAAGAATCTGCCTGCAAGGCAGGAGACCTGGGTTCAATCCCTGGGTTGGGAGGATCCCCTGGAGAAGGGAATGGCAACCCACTCATTTCTAACCTGGAGAATTCCATGAACAGAGCAGACTGGTGGGCTACAGTCCATAGGGTCACAAAGAGCCAGACACAACTGAGCGACTAAGACATACACAGAGTTTATATAGATAGATAGACAGACATTAGACGAAGAACCGAGTGACTAACACACACAGAGTTCATATATACATATATATGTATGTATGAATATGTATATTCATGTATACATATATATATATATATATATATATATATTAGATGAAGAAGGTTCTGTGCATTTCGGGCAGATGAAGCACACGCAGCACAGGGTCTGGAGAACAACACCTTCAGGGACTCACATCAGAATGAACACTGGGATTCACGGCTGCAATGGAAAGTAGGGTGCTGGCAGAGGAGACTAGAAACATAGTGGGGCCAGGTGTGGAAGAAGGGAGGGAAGGAGGAAGGAAGATAGGGAGGGAGGGAGGGAGGGTGGGAAGGTGAGCTGTCCCAGTGGAGGCAGGACAGGTGGATGCCGTCTGGGTCCCGGGGCCACACTGCTTACCTTCTGCCAAGGCCTTGATGTCCTTCAGCACAGGGAACACTTTGGGTTTGAGACGCTCATAAATGCTGCCTCCCAGCAATGAGTTAATATCTAAATCCCAAGAAGCATAAGGCACATTGAGGATGGACTCTTTCTCTCTCTGCCTCTGACCTCTAGGTCCCAGGGCAGGGTTCCGTGGCCTGGTTTAGTCTCTCCCGCCACAAAATCCCACTTTGCAGCCCTCTGCCCACTTGGGCAGACTGTCACGTGGCGATTTCTCCACACATGTCAACGTGCCCACACCGGCCGCGCCCCTCGGAAGACAGCGCAGACTTGGTGTTTCTTCGCCCCGGGACCCTGTGTGCCTTCTCAACTTGATCCCTGGCTGCCTGTGTCCCACCCCCATCTCCAGCTGGACCAGGGTCACTGAATCCCGGCTCTAGTGACACTTGTAGCCAGATCCTTCTTTGTCGTTGGCTGCCTTGTAGGACTCATAGCCACATCCCTGGCCTCTACCAATGAATGGGACCCGATC
Organism: Hydropotes inermis; assembly: GCA_020226075.1. Classification (NCBI taxonomy): domain Eukaryota; kingdom Metazoa; phylum Chordata; class Mammalia; order Artiodactyla; family Cervidae; genus Hydropotes; species Hydropotes inermis. The sequence continues at coordinate 41,734,644 of CM035298.1, forward strand.
AGGACATCGAAATTGCCTCCAGGCATTACTGGGTGTCTTGAGGGCAAAGAGCCCCTGGCTGCTAACAGCTGAGCGCTCGGGGAACAGCACTGCCCGCCCTGCTGTTCCAGAAGCCACGGCTCCTCGGGGTCCAGCTCTGGCTTTAGCAGCAGACCTGACAGAGACCCACTTCTCCTCTCACGAGGGGAGTGAGGCGGAAGCACCGTGGCTGAAGGAAAGCAACAGCGTTTTCACAATAATGCGAGGTTTTAGTGTCTGAGTCACCAACGACGCACTGTCAGTAACACCAGGGAATTACGGTTCTGTTTCTCCCATGTGTTCACGCAGAAACTGCAGAAACAGCATACTTCATTTCTATGTTTTATGGGAGATGACCACAGCATCTTCGAGCCAAGACAAACAACCAAATTTGAGACAACGTTCAATGTTACTCACTATCCAGATCGTCAAATACTTTCTCCTTGGTGTGGGTATACTGGTCCAGTATATAGTCAATTTGCTTTAAAAAGAAAAAAAAAAAAAAGGTTACATGAAACCTCCTCTTGAGGTCCCAAGCCACAATAAAAAGAAATTTAACATCTGAAAATTAGGCAGGACTCCAAGGCAGCTCAGTGGTAAAGAATCTACCTGCCAAGGCAAGAGACGAGGGTTTGATCCCTGAGATGGGAAGATCCCCTGGAGAAGGAAATAACAACCCACTCCAGTATCCTTGCCTGGGAAATTCCATGGACAGAGAAGCCTGGCAGGCTACAGTCCATGAGATCACAAAGAGTCGGACACAAGTGAGCAGTGAGAACGCACACACATACAAATATTAGCAAATCAGTATTCATAAAACAGCTTTCATTACCAGAGCAATTTCAAGCAAACAATGTGTAGTCAATTATATTGCCAAGAAGAAAGGACAATGACACTAGAGATATTGTTTTTTAAAGAAATCATGAGATGTTTAAAATGGTTAAGCACTTCTATAATAAGTATTATGTTATACCTTAATAAAGACAAAAAATAAAGTGAAATGAAATAAGAGCATGCATGCTAAGTTGCTTCAGTCATGTCTGACTCTGTGCGACCCCATAGACGGCGGCCCACTAGGCTCTTCTGTCCACAGGATTTTTCAGACAAGAATACTGGAGTGGGTTGCCATTTCCTTCTCCAGAAATAAGAGCACTAATTCTGAAATAAAACTTTGTAGTCTTGGGGAAAAAAAAAAAAAAATCACTTACTAGCCCTTTATTCCTTTATCTGCAAAATTAAAAGACAACACCTGGATTTCAGCAGGTTCAAATGTGATTCCAAACATACAAGCAACTCCAAAAGGCCTCAGACACAACCCGTCGGGGGAAATACAGGTTGTGGTCCTTACCCCTGGCACCGCATTCAGAAGAGTTCTCAGGTCGTTGAAGTTACTGTCTGACAATTTCCGAGTCTCTTCCACGTGAGTCCTCATGTACTGATTTGCCGCAAAACCATAGATGATACCCATGCTGCAGGAAGGGGGATGGAGAGGGGACACAGTCACTGCGCAAGCCGTGGCCGGGTGACCAGACACAGAATAGCCCGCACTGGAGGAGGGAGATGGTCTTCCTGAAGAGCCCCGCCCCTTCACAAGCCACGCCCCTTCACAAGCCCCACCCCTTCACAAGCCCCGCCCCTCCACTGCCGCAGCCTCCCTGCCTCCAACCCATAACCCACCCACCACCACGTGTAGGCCCCAGAACAGGACTCGGTCCTCTCAGAGACGACACATCCAACTCAAGACACATTGTTGTGAATATGAGTCAGTTCCAGTGAGGTGAATGAACCTACAGCCTGTTACACAGGGTGGAGTAAATAAAAAAGAAAAAAACAAATATAGTATATTAACATATATATGGAATCTAGAAGAATGGTACTGATGAACCTATTTGCAGGGCAGAAATAGAGACTCAGACACAGATCAGACTTATGGACACAGCGGGGTCAGGGGAGGGTGGGACGAATTGAGAGAGCAGCACGGAAACATATACATTACATTATGGAAAACACATAGCTAATGGGAAGTTGCTGTATGATGCAGGGAGCTCAGCCTGGTTCTCCGAGACAATCGAGAGGCATGATGGGGTGGGAGGGAGGAGGAAAGTTCAAGAGGGAGGGGACGTGTGTATCTTATGGCTGATTCATGTTGATTACGGCAGAAACCAACACAATATTGTAAAGCAACTGTCCTCTGATTAAAAGTAAATAAATTTTGAAAGATACATCATTCTGTTAAGGATGACTCTCATAAATGGAACAATGTTGAGAGAACAGAAGTTACACAGGTTATAAGGAAGGGTGTGGAATACAGTCCCACTTCTGTACAGATGCGAATGTATGTATGCAGGCTCTGTGTGGCACATGTGCATGCACATGCACACGCATGCACACACATGTACCACGTACATACCACTGCGTCCCTCAACAAGACTATCAGGAAAAATACTAAAACCATAAGATTGCTTTGGGCTTTCCCACGCTTCTGACTAATCTAGGTTGTTAGCTACCGCATTCTCCAGGTTGAAAAGAGACATGAATTACTTTAGTATTAAAATGTTATATGAGAAGCTGCACGTAACAGGGTACATCTTATGTCATTCCATTTTATGCGGAGTACAAAATCAAGCAAAATGATGAAGCCAAAATTCAGTGGTTATATTTGGGGGAGGGGTGGGTAATGACGTAATCAAGTGTGTTGACTTCATAGGAACTCATACATGTGCGCTTATGATATGAACACTTTTCTCCATGTAAGATGTACTTCAGTCAAGAGTTTCAAAAACAGTGCACGAGGGACTTCCCTGGCGGTTTAATGGTTAAGAGTCCATCTTGCAGTGTAGGGAACACTGGTCAGGGAACTAAGATCCCACACGCCATATAGCAGCTAAACCCATCTGCCTCAACTGCTGAGCCTGACCACCACAACTGGTGGCAAACAACAATAAATAATAAGTAAATAAATATTTTTATACACACACTACATGAAAGACATCTGGCATGAAAGCTGTTTCACATGAAAATAAAAACCATATTTTTCGAGCCACCCGAAATGTCTACATTTTATACATATTTATATATGTCTTAAATTTTATATATATGCCTCCCTTTTATGCATTTATCATTCTAAGGTCTTTTGATGTTGACTACTAACAATCTCTTGACAAATTAATTTGACCAATTGGTTTGTTTTTGTGTCAAAGCACTTAAAACATTAAAATGTCACATTTAAAACTGCTAATCCCCAAGGCCCTGTTGGATTTAACCACTAGGTGGCAGCAAGAAGTTACTAAACACAATACAGACTGCAGAAGTTAACAAAAGTAGTTTGTAATGAACTGTTAAGTTTGTAACCATAGAACAGAAGGTGTAACTATGTTTCTAAAAGAAAATTTTGCAAATAATATGCAAACTTTGGGGAAAATTCTGATTCAGAATATGAACACTTCTGCTTCTTCACCAAAAGCAGCATCTTAAGAATTATATATTAATATTTTAATATTTTAACAAGTAGGGTGGTCAGCTGTCTTTTTTGCACCAAGTCTCAACTGTTGCCAGGACACCTCTCAGTCCTGCATAAATGAGTAATTGTTTGTCCCATTTTGGTCATGAGTCATTCCAAGAAGTAAGCCTGGTCTGGTTACCAAAGGAGGGGGGTGTTAAATTAGGAGGTTAGGATTAACATATACAGACTACCATATATAAAATAAATCACCAACAAGGACCTAAGGACCTGCTATATAACACAGGGAATTATGCTTAGCATTTTGTAATAACCTATCTATGGTTTTTCCAGTGGTCATGTATGGATGTGAGAGCTGGACTGTGAAGAAAGCTGAGTGCTGAAGAATTGATACTTTGAACTGTGGTGTTGGAGAAGACTCATGAGAGTCCCTTGGACTGCTAGGAGATCCAACCCGTCCATCCTAAAGGAGATCAGTCCTGGGTGTTCATTGGAAGGACTGATGCTAAAGCTGAAACTCCAATACTTTGGCCACCTGATGTGAAGAGTTGACTAATTGGAAAAGACCCTGATGCTAGGAGGGATTGGGGGCAGGAGGAGAAGGGGACGACAGAGGATGACATGGTTGGATGGCATCACCGACTCTATGGACATGGGTTTGGGTAAACTCTGGGAGTTGGTGATGGACAGGGAAGCCTGGTGTGCTGCGATTCATGGGGTCACAAAGAGGTGGACACGACTGAGTTACTGAACTGAACTGCTATGGGAAAAGAATCTAAATATATATATGTGTGTGTGTATACAAATATATATTAGAGAAGGGAATGGCTACCCACTCCAGTATTCCTGCCTGGAGAATTCTATGGACAGAGGAGTCTGGCGGGCTACAGTCTATGGGGTTGCAAAGAGTCAGACATGACTAAGCGACTTTCATATATATATACACACACATATTCACACACAGATACATATCATATGTGTATATATATTTATATCTATATATAAGTATACAGAGAAGGCAATGGCAACCCACTCCAGTACTCTTGCCTGGAAAATCTCATGGATGGAGGAGCCTGGTGGGCTGCAGTCCAGGGGGTCGCTAAGAGCCGAACATGACTAAGTGACTTCATTTTCACTTTTCACTTTCCTGCATTGGAGAAGGAAATGGCAACCCACTCCAGTGTTCTTGCCTGGAGAATCCCAGGGACAGGGGAGCCTGGTGAGCTGCCATCTCTGGGGTTGCACAGAGTCGGACACGACGGAAGCGACTTAGCAGCAGCAGCAGCATATATAAGTATATGTATGTGTATATATATACACATACATATATGTGTGTGTGCGCATAATCGAGTCACTCTGCTTTATGAACACCTGAAGTGAACATGATACTGTAAATGAACTATACTTCAATTAAAAAATTAAAATTTTCAAAACAACAAATACTTTCCCATAGCAGTATTACACAGATGCATTGGTCTTTCCGCACTAGCCCCCAACAGTCTATCGGAGAATGCTGAAATTATGCGTCGTGGTTAACAAGGTGCAGCAGACTGCACTGGAGCAGGACCAGCTCCGGGTCTGGTCTCACAACTGCCAGCAACACACACTGCGTGAGCTCGAGAAAGTCCCTTCCTTGTGTGCGTGTCTGCTGGAACCCCAAAACTATAAAAGCCATTAGACCAGAGCTTCTGAGACAAAGGAGGGTGGCACTGGGTGTCCCTGAGGGCTCCAGGATTTTACATTTGCATTCATGCTGACGATAATCTTTAAAAATGAAATTAACAATAGTCTCTGGCACTTGGAGGACCACCTTAGAATCCATTTTTGCCTGTCTTAAGTTTGCATTAGTATTTATGAGGCTGAAATTATACCAGAGCAATAATGCTCAGTCGCTCAGGTGTGTCTGATTCTTTGTGACCCCATGGACTGGGGCCCCGCAGGCTCCTCTGTCCATGGAATTTTCCAGGCGAGAATACCGGAGTGGGTTGCAAGAGCAATAATGGCTATTATTAATAAATCATATATTCATACAAAATAAGGCCAAACAGCCCAAAATAGCAACTTTGAAGTAATGTCAACAGAAGGGAAAAAAAGTTGAATTACAGTAATATTCCTGCAGCTTTTCTTACCACACCAAATTTCCACCACTCTATATGGTAAGTCAGGATCACCACCTGATACCCCCCCTGCCCACCAGAAGACTTCACAAAGGGAGGCCCTTGCTCTTCCCCATCACGTCCAAGTTATTTGTCATTCATCATTCTCCTTACCCATTTTTCATATAAGTCAAAGTGCACTCGGGAAACAAGCAGCAAGTTCAAGTCCAGGCTGGATAGTCTGCAACACCCAACCTCCCATTCAGTCAGTTTAATCGCTCAGTCGTGTCCGACTCTTTGCAACCCCATGGACTGCAGCACGCCAGGCTTCCCTGTCCATCACCAACTCCTGGAGCTTGCTCAAACTCAGGTCCAAGTCAGTGATGCCATCCAACCATCTCATCCTCTGTCATCCCCTTCTCCTCCTGCCCTCAATTTTTCCCAGCATCAGGGTCTTTTCCAGTGAGCCAGTTCTTCCCATCAGGTGGCCAAATTGGAATTTGGAATTCCAATTGGAATTTCAGCTTCAGCATCAGTCCTTCCAATAAATATTCAGGACTGATTTCCTTTAGGATGGACTGCTTTGAACCTTCCATTGGATGGTTACAAACTAACAGTTTTGTTGTTAACTTTTCCCTGAATCCCCTGGATAGGAGAATGCCTTGCCTTGAACTCCCAGAAGGCTCACGCTGAAGTTCTGATGTGTTTTTCTCACTTCATACTCTCTTTTGCCTTATTTCCACCTGGGCTGAACTGCCCTAAAAAGAGGTGGGAACTGCTTCTTGGTCAACCTTGGGTAATGCAGGGTCTTGTGTCCAAGGTGGGTACTCAGTGCAGATGGATTTAAGGACTGGGCTTTGTTTCATCTGGTCCATTTAGAAGATTAGCCATAGGTTCAGAGTGGCCCAGGCAGAAACTATCCCTTTAGTGAATAAATGCCTTCACTCCAAACATAAATCAGGAAACATGGCATTGCAACAAAACAGCTGACTTTCAATGCAACATATTTAAAGACATATTTCTGTTACTCAGTTATGAATCTAATTAAAATGAAAGCCATGGATCATTTTTCAAAAACTGTACTAAACAGAATTCTGGGATAGAATTCAGCCAACTTTCAAAGCTGATTTTCATACTCACAACTCACTGCAAATTTTATACTTAAAGATGGCAAATTCAAATGCCTACACAGGCAGGCCGAAAGCATGAAGGGCAAAGTGTGTGGGCTGGACTGGGGGAGCTGGGAGATCAGAGGTGGTGATGGCAGAGATTCTCTGTGCCTCCGGTAAGTGCTGCCTTGATGCAAGAAGACCAGAGTTGACAGATCTTCCAATCATTCACAGAAATCTGGGAATCTAAATAAAATTTCCTATTTAAAAAAAAAAAATTCCCATTTTTAAATACTACCAGCAAACCAAAGAAAAAAAATTCTGAATACTACACAAACCAATTGTATAACTCTTATTCAAATAGAAATAGAGAATTAACAGGGCTTCCCTGGTAGCTCAGCTGGTACAGAATCCGCCTGCAAAGTGGGAGACCCACTGGAGAAGGGATAGGCTACCCACTCCTGTATTCTTGGGCTTCCCTGCGGGCTCAGATGCTAAAGAATCTGCCTGCAATGCAGGAGATCCGTGTTTGATCCCCGGGCAAACCACTCCAGTATTCTTGCCTGGAGAGCCCCCTTGGACAGAGGGACCTGGCAGGCTACAGTCCATGGGGTCACAGAGTCAGACACGACTGAGTGGCTAAGCACAGCGCAGCAAAGTGAATAAGGGGGCTTCCCTGGTGGCTCGGTGCTAAGGACACCGCCTGCCAAAGCCAGAGAGGAGAGTTAGATCCTTGGGTCAGGAAGGTCCCCTGGAGAAGGAAATGGCAACTGACCTCAGTCTCCCTGCCTGGAAAATCCCATGGAGAGAGGAGCCTGGACGGCTACAGTATATGGGGTCTCAAAAGAGTTGGACACAACTTAGGAATAAACAACAAGAGAATGTAAAAGTTCCATTTGGGGGAGGGGGGCAGGCAGGCGGCTGTTGGTTCAGACATGCCTTATTATTCAATGTTCTTTTAGGTAAAAAAAAAAAAAAAATCACATGAATTAATATTTTGGTTTTGTTCTTTTTAATGACCGGCAGTCAACTATCGGGCTTCCTTAGTGGCTCAGGTGGTAAAGAATCTGCCTGCAGTGCAGGAGACCCAGGTTTGATCCCTGGGTCAGGAAGATCCCCTGGAGAATAGAATGGCAACCCACTCCAGTATTCTTGCCTGGGCAATTAAATTCCATGTACAGATGAGCCTGGTGGCTACAATCCATGGGGTGGCAGAGTCGGACAGGACTGAGGGGCTAACACTTTCACTTTCAGTCAACTCTTGGGATTCAGTGATAATGAGGGAGATCCACCTCACATAAAAAGGGAATAAGATTTCAATCAGGTGATAGCCAAATGACTATCAGTTCTCTGGTACTGACACATAAAAAAAGCCTTTAAGCTATCAAAACACATACTTTCATGTTGTACAACAAAATCTCTTTAAGTTTTTAGCAGAAGATGGGCATTTATTTTATGATATATAACATGACACTTTCTATGTTTTACATGGACAGACTACTTTTCCCTCATATACACTTAAAAGTAAATGTTTAAAAGTTTTTAGAGTTTCTAAACCTTTAAGATGGGTAGCAATTTTTTTCTACCAATTCCTACTGACAATGAAGTTCACCAATAAGAGCCAAATAAATGCTTTAAGTCTGTGACTGACCTCTTAATTTTTAAAGATACCTTTTCAATTTCAGCTTCAATTTTAAATAACTAGCCCTCTCACTAAAAATCTCATGATTTCCCAGGCATGCTAGTTCGATTTCTTTTCTAGAAGTTTGTGGCCTCCAAACCCAGAATTGACATCACATCCTAAGACCAACAGCAAAAATGAACTCTGAAAAGAGCCACCTCCCTGAAAATGACTGGGATTCAGTTTTCACCCCAGTAACTGGCAAAAGCTGACATTGTACTGGTACGCTTGGCAACAACTGCATGCTGGAGAAAGAAAGGCACAGCTGTCCCTTTCGTTGTTGCTTACAACCTTTTTGAAACTCTGAAAAATTCAGATGATAAATGCAAAGGAAAGAAAGGAGAGAAAACCTGTTTTTTTTCTGGAGCGAGACACATCTGCTTAAGAGTCTACAGTAAAAGGGGGTGATGTAATCTACTGCCGATCATCAAACAGACTTACGTAAACATACATCAGTGTCTGTGGAATTCGAACATTCCACAGCTGCCTTGGGAAAAGCTCAAAAGGAGAAAGAACACAATCACATGCATTCCACATATACCAGGGGATCTTTCTCCTTGACACCTATGATTTTCTCAATTAGAAAGAAAAGATTTAAAAAATTTTTGCAAAATAGGATGTATTAAAAAAAACCTGAGACACTTAAAAACCAACTTCTTTTTGAATGTAACACTTAGTATAGAACCACAAAATGGGACTGAACCTAATAAAAGGCAAATGGACTGCTCTGGGCTCCTGAAAGGACTTATTAAAAAAAATCACATACAAAGATTAAATATCAGTAGTATTCAATCTCTGCTGAGGTCTATGGAAGCACACGCTAACACCTCTTTTTCTCTCTCCTTCTGCCTTCTGATTTGGTGGACACTCACTCTTCTCTTATTTTATCTAATATTCTGATCTTATGGACATAGTTCCTCCTCCTTTTTTTCTAGTCATAGTATAAATATTTCTGTTTTCCTCTGGTTTTTAATCTTCTTGGCTAGTTTACTTGCAAACATTTAAAACAACTCATGATGTTGAAGAAACTTACAAACAAGTAGATATTCTAAAAGGATGACTTAAAGTCACTATTTAAATTTTTAAATTCAAAGTAAAGAAGTTTAAATTTCTAGTCTGAATTTAAAGTAAACAAAACAATTTTAATACCCCTCTTATTTAGACCTATCTATAATTTATATATAAATTCAATGCATTATGTGAAATAAATTAGTTTAAAATTTGTCACAGCCTCAAAGAGTGGATCCACTCTGGTTTAATTATATTGAATTTAAAATTATGATATTAAATTATAAGTTTTACTTGAGTGGGGAAAATATCTTCACTGAGTGTATAGAAGATTATAGAATCACAGATGTATTTTTTAAAATGATTTTCTAAACTAAAATATACTCAAGAGAGAAAAAAACTCATCTAAATGTGTTTGATGAGTCTGAGTCCTCAAGAATAAAAAAAATTATGTAGCATTCATTTTATATAAAATGAAAGCCAAGCTTATGGCTGACACTGAAGCTGTAACATTTATGTATCTTTACATAACATGTATCTACATGAAGTGAGAACTCTTAAGTAGTCATGCTTACAAGAAGCCCCACAAACAAATATTTTCAAGACGCTTTGTCACCTGAACCTCATCTTTGATGTCCAGGGGTGTGCAGAGAGGAAGAGGGACCACAGTTCAAGACTCTGGATGGATGCAGGATGTAAGTTTCAGGCTTCACGGAAATGCACAGGCTCTGACTTGTCTCGGGCGGTAACGGACATTCCTCCGATAGCTACTCCCCCCGCTGTAGGGTCTGTACATTCCTGAAAACACTTCAAACACCAAGCAGAGAGCCTGGGGACATCTGGAATCACCATCGCCCCAGCCTCAAGCTGCCTCTCAGAGTTCAGTGGGCAGAAGCAGCCAGACTCAAATTACAAACCAAGAGACAGAGGCACACAGGGAAACAGGAAAGAGAGAGCGGGCCCACAGCCCTGCCTTGCGGACAAAACGCGTGCACAAACTCCCTGGTAGTCAAACCAAGGTGCACGAAATCAGCTGGGGCACTCCTAGTTCCCCAGATAGTTCCTCTCTCCGTGCCTCTACTGAGGCCCACGCTTAAAGAACTTTTCTTCTTTGGTTTGCAGCCAGAACTTCTGAGCTTTGCATTGTTCTATTTAATGTCTGTTTTCTGCTTAAATTCCCCAATATCAGTTCTTTAGCGAAACTTGAAAAATCTTTCTCATGGCTATCAAGCAACTGTGATGCTTGCAGACACATCAAGGAGGATGTGACTCTCCACTCCTCACTATCTCTGGGACTCCTTGAAGCTCAGCATCGCTCATGTCACGGGCACTTTATTTCTGGATATGACACACTCATTGAATGGATGAAGGAATGTGGAGAGAGGCCTAAATATCACCACCAGGGTGCCAAGATCATGAAGCACACTCCTTTTGAAGGAATCTGATTTGGACTCAAGAAATCCCATGGACAGAGGAGCCTGGAGGTCTATAATCCACGGGGTCACAAAAGTGTTGGACACAAATTTGTGACTACACAACAACTGTCCTCATCTTAAAAGCAGTGTCCTGATCTGTCAGTCCACTGAAGATTTCTGGCAGCAGCAGGGGCTGCCGGAGAAACATCCTAAGTCATGAAGTGTGCTCCAGGCTTCAAGAAAGGGTTCCATATCATTTCCAAAAGGAAGAACACCGACAGAACCAGAAATAGGCAAATTCTATAACTGGGTAATGCATCACTAGGGTACAGGTGCCTGCCTCCAGATTACCATGCGAAACACAAGGAAATGTTTAGAGAACATGGTACACTATAGGAGCTAGATCATTATTTTTTTTTAATTTAATGAATTTTATTTTATTTTTGGCCCCATTGCATGCACAGCATGTGGGATCTTAAGTTCCCTGCCCAGGGATCAAACCCACAACCCCTTCATTGGAAGCACGGAGTCTTAACCACTGGACCACCCGAGAAGTCCCTGAAGGAGCTAGATTTCTAGATTTATATATGTGTTACTTATTTTTAACTCAGTAATAGTCTTGATGCTATGTTTCATTAAACTGGGGTACAGCATTTTCGCAATGTCTTGTAAGTTTCTGCCATACAGTGAAGTGACTCAGCCACACGTACACACATCTCCCATCCCTCCTGGGCCTCCCTCCCACACTGCACGCCCATCCCAAAGCTCTTGGCCGTCACAGAGCCCCGAGCTGGGGTCTCTGGGCTGTGCAGGTCATTTCCACTCTCTGCTTTACACGCGGCGGTGCACGCATGCCAATCTCAACCCCCCGGTTCGTCCCAAGCCCTACCCCATGCCCACACACTCATTCCCTACTCTGAGTCACAATTGTGAAGATCATTCTCTCAAGAACCTGTGACTGCAAGCCTAATTATCGTTTTCAAAGGGGAGAGAGGTATAGTGAACAGATTCTTTCTCACAGTAAGAATATACATTGAACAAACTTTAAAAAAAAAAGGAAGACAGGGTTGCAGGATAATTACAAAAATCAAGAAAACTGGCTATATGATTAGGAAGCTAATTCCATCCAACAATATTCTAAATCTCCCAAATCAAGGACGCTACCCATCTGTAGAGTGCAGGGAATTATACTCAATATTTTATAATAATGTTTAAAAGAAAAGAGTCTGAAAAGGAATATATGTGTATATATATAAGATATATATACACACACACACACACATATAGGTACATATAACTGAATCATTGTGCTATACATCTGAAAGTAACATACTATAAATCAACTGATCTTCAATTAAAAAAAAAAAACTTTTTAAAAAAAGATCCCCTGGGACATAAAGATCAGCCAGTAAATACTTGCTCTGCCGTCCTGCATGGTGCCTGTCTCGAGTGCTATTTAAGAGGAAGGAGGTGCTGTCCTGAAAGGCGAATGCTTTCTGCAGGCCCAGAATTTATTCAGATGTCTTCAAAATGAAAAAAATACTATGAGGTTGGCTTATCACCTAAACTAGAGCAGTCCAATGACACTGCCAACTTCTGTTTATAGTGAGGCTTGGGACAAACATCTTTGTTCTCTTTTCTGGTTTTCTTTCTTTTTCCTGTTTCTGTATTCTCTTGTGTTTCAAGCTCATGTGCTTAACAGGTAAACACAAGTATTGCTCATCAGCCTCAGACCCACTCAGCTATTGTCCAAGGCTCTACTTGCCTCATGAACACACAGATCACCAGGAGGGAGACTGTAAAATACTTCTTGAGGAAGGGACCACTTTTCTTCTGACGCTGGTGCATTTCTCCACCACACTTGTTACAGCAACGACACAGACAAAAGAAAAATCCCACCAGAGGCATCAGAATAATAAACAGCAATCCCAGGGCAGCACAGATAATAACCCCGATCTCATAGTAGATAATCTGCAAGTCAAACAAAAGAAACAGCAAAGACTGTGACACCAGTTACATGGAGAACATTCCACAGTGTACACATTACATGCTTTTTAACCTATTTGCCATCATGGCTTAAAGCCTCAGGGGTGTGTGTGTGTGTGTGTGTCCACTTTGAAGATCCTTCCTGAAACAAAGGATGCAGAGATTTCAGTTGTCAGAATATGGGATCAAGCAGTTGCTACCGTCTTTCAGTCAGTCGGTTCAGTCGCTCAGTCATGTCTGACTCTTTGCGACCCCATGGACTGCAGCATGCCAGGCTTCCCTGTCCTTCACCAACTCCTGGAGCCTACGTAAATTCATGTCCATTGAGTCGGTGATGCCATCCAACCATCTCATCCTCTGTCAGTTCCCTTCTCCTCCTGCCTTCAATCTTTCCCAGCATCAGGGTCTTTTCAAATGAGTCAGTTTTTCTCACTGAATCCAGTGAGTCAGTTCTGGAAAAGACCTTCTTTCAACTTCTAGGAAAATATCCAAATGCAAAGTCAAGTCGCAAATTGTTTAATTTCAACCCCAAAGAGTCAGATATGACTAAGAGATTAATTGTTCCACTTTCAATTTCAAAGGTACTTTGTTTTCAAATGGCATGATAAATTTTGCCAGAACTCCTTGCATAATGAATAAGCCCCGGTGGCTCAGCAGCAAAGAATCTGCCTGCAATGCAGGAGATGCAGGAGACACAGATTCAGTCCCTGGGTGGGAAGGCCAATCCCCTGGAGGAGGAACTGGCAACGCACTCCAGGATTCTTGTGAAAAGTCCCGTGGACAGACGGGCCTGGCAAGGCTACCGTCCATGGGATCGCAGAGCCAGACACGACTGAGTGACTAAACACACACACATACCAAGCGTGTTTTTCACCAGAAAGACAGAACCAGCAGTAGTTATTCAGGATTCACAGTAGTTTGGATAGGATCAATTAATGACAAATTCATCATTGTAGAGGAATCTGGAATATACCTAAATTTAAGGGGAAAAGTCTCAGTCTTTCCAAATCAAACATGATAGTTTCCTCACCCAGGTACTGAGAATAAAAATACATACCTTGTAAGGTCATCATGAACATTGTAGATCATGTGCAATTAGTGATAAGGTGCCAAGGAAAGTACCTGGCACGAGCAGACGGTCCATAGTGCCCCTTTCAGGCCGGTGGGACGGGGCTCGACAGCCTTCATCTCATAAACCTCTCGGTTCCTAACGAGCCCGATTTCTAGACACAGTCACGGGACCAAAACCTGTTTTCATAAACGCAGCTGGCTTTATTCCAGCCTAGTAAAAATTAACGCAACCGGAGGGTGAAACTTGTTCTCGTTGCAGCCCCTGCAGACTAGTACTCGCACCGGCATAAAGGGAGACATTGAAAGAATGCAGGAAAGCCACAGGTTGGAGGTCTGCAACCACTGGAGCAGCTAGAGAGCAAGACATTCTGAAGCCAAGCAGAGCAAAGGAAAACGAAACCCAAGTCTTGTGCCTACGAGTAAATGTGATGTCCTTGTGAGACAGCTCTGAACTTGGGAGTCTGAGAACCTGCTCTGAATCCCAGCAGAGGAGGCTTTTAATTCTCTAAAGCAGGAAATGTTACCTTAGGGTTAACGTCGTTAGCAGATTGAGAGGGACAGATAATTAAATGAGCTAATGTGTAAACAACTAGCAAAGTGCCCAGCATACAGCAAATGTTCAGTCAATATTAGTTAACTCTGTGGGCAAATGCTTATTATGAGCATTGAACTAGGTGTACACGGCACTTGAATATTATCTAATTCCATATAATCAGGTATCCTTTATCCTACAAGCTTAAAAGGATACAAAGGAAAAATAGTGCATTTTTGATACATTCATCAAACATACTCCTTAAAATAAGCCAGACACCAGGGCCATTCAGAGTCATTACTTGCTGGTCTGTAACCCTCCCTGAGGATTCACATCACTGGCCACTTGAAAAACCAGCTCTAGACACACCAAACTCTTACTTATTCTGCTACCATTTCTCAGCAAGTATTCTAAATTGTAACTGTTTTTAAAAATTGTTACTACTTCTAAAGGAATTTAAAATCCTTTCTGAATCCTAGGAGACAGAGAACCCCAAATCCAGGAGAGAAGGTGTATCGAAATGTTTTACATGCACTATCTTTAGTTCCAGATAAGAACTTTATATTTTGTATATAAGCTTTCCAATGAAGTGAAATGAAGCGAAAATCGCTCAGTGGTATCTGACTCTTTGCAACCCCATGGACTGTAGCCCACCAGGCTCCTCTGTCTTTGGGATTCTCCAGGGAAGAATACTGGAGTGAGTATTCTTTTCCAGGGGATCTTTTCCAGGGGATCTTCGCAACCCAGGAATTGAACCCAACATTGTAAAGAGGATTCTTTACCATCTGAGTCACTAGGGAGGACTAAATACTGGGTTGAACAGTATCTGGAACAAGATATGTCATTTCCAGAGCTCACGTCTAGACTGAAGTCTGGCCAAGATCTGGCAAGGACATAAATATTGTCCTGATACACCAAGATCTCCGGACGGCTTTGTGGGTTGCATTGAAGAGAAGATTGAAATTTTAAGCTTGCCAAGATGGTTTCTTATTCTTTCCTGGACTACTAGAGCTGAAAGAGAGGATGAAGACAATAGCAGAAATAAAAATGAAGCAACTCAAAAACCATCAGTGGAGAGGACAGGGAACTGGGAATTCTGGCAAAAGCATCACAGTGGGCTTTACACAGAGCAACGTCAAACAGCAGGCAAGTGCGTTACCTTCAGAGTCAAGACTATGTTTTCTGGCTGAGGAAGGCAGAGCCGTCGCAGAGTTTGTGCAAGCACGGGCAGCATGCATCAAGAAAACAGAAAACATTACTGGAGCGATTAACGGCCACTGAGAACATCAACGTCCCGCACAGAGAGAATCGAGAGAGAGAAGGAGCATTTATGAGAGAAATAGCGTTTCGGGGAAGAGTCGAGTTCTAGGACCCCCACTTGAATTTACAGCTGGGTTTCTTGAAAGGCTCTTCATCAGTGTGCTAATCAGTTACAGACCGGGAATTAGAGGGAAAGTTACAAATGCTTAACACACTAACCACATGGTCCCCACAGAACAGAGTCCGGGGCTGCCTAAACCCCAGAACCCAAGGCTCCACCTTCCAGGTGTCCTTTCTGAAATGACAATCGATGATGTCATTCTCTTGCTTAGCAGCATGCCATGGGGTCCCACCACGTTTAATTCAAACTTTTCCACGTGGGCCTATCTTACTTACTCCTGGCTTTCTGGCCCCCTTGTTCTTGGCCACTCGAGTCCCTAGAAAGCCCCGTGCTCTCTCTCCCTTCCTCACTTGGAACTCCCCCCACTTGAACATTATTCTCATCACTCTTCTCCTGAGGAAACTCAAGTCTGAGTGTGGATGTTGCTTCCTCCAGGAAGTCTGTCCTGATGACCACGTCTGGGTTGGCTGTACATTCTTCCTTCGTGCTGCCACGGAGTACTACACCTGCCCTTTCAAGGTACTACAGCCCTTCCATCGTGAGGAGTGATGGCTCCAACGTGACCTGCAGGCCCAGGAGGGTGAGGACTGTGACACCATCACACTCACCGTCTCTCCCAGGTGCTCGGTCCAGGACCTGTCTTATGAGAGGTGCTGAAAGCTCGGGACGGAATGGATGAATGAATTCAATTGCGACCTAAACACCTCTGCTGCGGGTAGTCTACTCCTGTGAACACTAAGAGTTACTATTTGCAAAGCACGTTCTCGGGTGCCTGCCATGGAGTCTGTACTATGCAAATGCTAGCAAACATTTGGCAGCGAGTTTCAAAAGGGAGGGGATTTATGAATACCTATGGCTGATTCATGTTGAGGTTTGACAGAAAACAGCAAAATTCTGTAAAGCAATTATCCTTCAATAAAAATAAATTCATTTAAATAAAGAATAAAAACCTAAACACAAGTTAAAAAAAAAAAGAGGGTTATTCAAGTTGTTTCTCGGATTTCTATAGCTTCATGTCTGGTCCTCAGATTTCCTCACGGCTCCATAACTCTAAATTGTCTTCTGATCCAGGTCTTCCACTTTTGCCTGACCATTTCTTGCCAGGGGAATTGCACACAGTAATCTTTCATGGTTTCATAGGTAAAAGATGCAGCTCAGGGCCTCTCACCCTCTGTGCTCACAGCTCAAGATACTCGAATGGAAGCCGCTCTTCCCAATGAGTCACCTTAGGATGCCACTGTAAAGTCTCTTACATGCCAGTGCCACTCTGGAGGCTTCCTTGATTTCTTCAAGTGCCAGTACACTTTCCATCCTCAGCACGTTCACTGCCCTGGATCTGAACTTCTCATGGCATGTGTATCCCTCTCCATCTTGCCTTCCAGGCGTCTACTGCACCAGTCGGCTAGGGCTGCTATAACCAAATACCAGGGCTGGGTGGCTTGAAGAACAAAAATTTATTTTCTCATAG
Source organism: Hydropotes inermis (assembly GCA_020226075.1). Classification (NCBI taxonomy): domain Eukaryota; kingdom Metazoa; phylum Chordata; class Mammalia; order Artiodactyla; family Cervidae; genus Hydropotes; species Hydropotes inermis. The sequence continues at coordinate 41,751,869 of CM035298.1, forward strand.
TTCTGGAGGCTGGAAAGTCTAAAGTCAAGGTGTGGGCGGGGTTAGTTTCTTTTAATGCCGCTCTCCTTGGCTTGCAAATGGCCATCTTCTTCCTGTCCCCAAAGAGATTTTCTCTGTGTCCTAATCTCTTCTTAGAAGGAGACCAGTCAGACTAGATTAACCCCCACCTGAATGACCCCATTTTGACTTAATCACCCCTTTAAAGACCTTACCTCTAAATACAATCCCATTCTGAGCCACAGGGGATTAGCAGTTCAGCGTATGAGTTTTAGACACAATTCAACTCACAATGTCCAAGCATACACAAGTCTAATCCCACGACCTCCTTTTCACCAACTGCAAATTCTTGGAGTAGACATTACTTTCACATGCTTGTCCTCCTATTAGGCCACTGCTCCTAGTGAGTGCTCTGTAAATACTCATTAAGTGAATACATTAAACAAAGGGAGAAAAAGTGTTTTAAAAAAATCTCCAGAGGAGAACGAGACCACAGATCTTCAAGTACTACTTTGCATGTTCAGCTGAGGTGGAAGGAGGAGGCAGTTCCGTGGGAAGGAGTCATATTTCCATCCAGAGTCAAGGCTGCCCCTTGGAACACAAGGTCCACACCTATTGACAGCTTCCAACGTCCCAAGGGATGAAGTTCACTGAAAGAGCCCCTGTCCAGAGATCACCAACTCAGCTACCGGGGCTACTGTGGGCCACCAGGAGACGAAACAAGCTCAGGACATGGACAGCTGAAGGACTCCCAAGGACCGTTCGGCTGGACAGAGGGTCCCTGTGTGACTCCGTACATCACACCCAGTGGGCATGGCCGGCAGAGAGGATGCTGTGGAGTCCACCCGAGTCCCGAGACCTTTAGCCATCTCGTGTCTCCCCAGACTTCTTACTACTGGTACTCGTGCTCGAAGGCATCTTCCAGAACCATGCAAGGTCAGAGTGCTCAGGGATTAATACCGCCCCCTGCCCCGAGCAGCCCTTGCGGTGTCTCTTCAGTCTCCCTGCAGGGAGCACGCAGCCCCCGCCCTTCCGGCGGGCTAGCCCACCGGGTCCGGGGCAGCGGCTCTACGGGACGGAGCTCTGTCGCCCCCTGTGGTGGGTGGTGGAATGACACACCCCTGTAGGCTGCCCTCCCTCCTGTTTCACCTCCCACGGCCCAGCCAGGGTTCCCAGAACTTTCCAAATAAGCGACTGGCCCTGAAGTCCTTGACTCAGGCCCTGCTTCAGGACAGCATTTACCTGACTAATGTCAGTTAGAAAGCTCCCCTCTCAAGGCGCCTGGCTTCCTGGGTGTCTTTGTTTAACCAGATCCTTCTCCCTGGATAACTGGGAAACATGACCCAGTTCCACGTTTAGGGTAGGAGTCCGTTCACTCACAAGGGCCCAGTTCTGTCTCCTTTCTCCACCCCAGCAGTGTTTATTCGTAAAGATGCCTGAGGTGGAGAGGAAATCAGGGACGAGGGGGCCCCCAAGTCTACAGGAACTCCAGGTCTAATTTCAAGCCAACCACAGATGACTCATCCAGGGATGGTGGCAGCCAATGCCAGCTCATACTCAACAGGCGGCTCAGGGTCACCTCAGGGTCCAAAGCCCTAGACCCCCGGGCCTGGCCCAGATGAAGCTCGGCTGCTCATCCGCTCCCATGCCTCTGCAGGGCTAACAGGCACTCCGGCTGGGCTGCTAATGGCATGCAAATTTTTAACATAAATATGAGGGCAACAGTCATTTTATTCTGCCCAGGGAGGCAGGCAGACATGGGGCATCATGTCTGGAAGATATAAAGGAAGCCAGTGGAACTGAAGAATAAAGATGCTTTCTGAGGTATTAGGGCAGGCTGCAGGCACCAGGGAGTAAATGGCTCATTTCCTTTTATACACATAAAGGGCCATGAAATGAGGCTTTCCTCTTGGCTTTTACATCCAGTTTTGTCTTGACTGTCATTTTACTGCAAATTGAGAATATGCAGACATTGTTCCCACCGTCAGGCAAGGAGGGTTCACTGCCCTCCTGGTGCAGGGCCCTCACACCCACCGGGGACACTTTCATTCACATCTGTCATGCTGGCCATTAAATAAAGTCCTGCTGGTCCCTTTGATTGTTGTCTTGACAACCACCTTCATACCAGGAAAGGTTGGAATGGGCAGTCTGACCCTGCAGGATTAATAGCTTGACAACCAGACTCAACTAATCTTTATTATCCTAACATTCATGGCAACAAACATTGCCCTGTTTGTTTTACTGGCAACTGGCATTCATCAAAAGCCAGAATCGAAAGAACACATTTGTCTCTTGAAGGAAGTTAATCTCGTGGATGCAAATGATGAATTCACAGCACCCTAACCCTAACCTTGGAGTTAAGCAGAGACGTGAAAGTGCCTGGGTACTTCCTGACAATAATGGCCACTCACCTGAGCAGGGCCTTCCAGGCCCTGCCCTGCCCTGGCCCCAGCTCCCCTGGCCTTCCTCTCCCCTCATCCACTGGCTCCATCTGTGGGCTTCCTCCTCTCATGCCCCGTCCTCCCCTCACGTGTTCCCAGAAGCCTGAGCCCCCACAAAGCTACCTCCCACCCACTCCAGCCCTTCTCAGCTTTACCAGAGTCACCTCCTCGCGGAAGCGCTCTGGTCAGAATTCACTCTTTCTCTTCTACACGTGCGCATGCATGTGTTACAAGTATGCGTCCCTGCTTCTAGGGATGTTCAAACCATTCCATTTGTTAGAGGTCTCCTCCCTTGCTTAAAAAAAAAAATAGCATAAGACTTCATTAAAGGAACTTTTAGATTTTCAATAAAATACAGCTTAAAAGGTGAATATTTCTGTAAATGCCATCTTTGAAATTTCTATAGTTCAAATGGGATTTAAATGGTGTTTCAATATTCCATAAAACTTCTAAGTCAAATATTAGCTAAATTCACAGATTTATTTAAAGATTAACTTTCAAGTCAGCCAATATTTTGCTCATACTCATTTTTTGATAACAAATACATCAATCCAAAATTACCTTATCATACTCCTTTGAGGGGTCAAACTTCTTCTGTATAATATTTCTTAAAATATCTGGGGAAAAAAAGCCACAAAACAATAGCAAGATTACTTTTCCAGTAAAAATATAAAAAGGCTATTTAGAAAATATGTGCTCACAAATTCTTGAACTGCAACATAGTATACTTTTATTTCTCTTTCTTAAAGTAGGTAAATAATTGAGCTAATGAGGCTCTAATGAATCAAAGAATGGAAGGCAGATATTTTTGACCTCAAGTTTTGCTAGTTGGCAGAACTGGAGGGTTACCATTTTTGAGAGTTTTCAGCTTTTCACAAGACGCCTTCATATTTACCAGCAAACTACATACACCTACTTAATACTCACTGATAAAATGTTACACTGAAGTCGCCAATTCTTTTTTGTCAATAAATCAAGTTTAATTATTTCATTTTAAATTTCCGATGCGGCCACACCCATATGTTGACCCTGGTTCCTCAGTCATACAAACTGCAGGAGCTGAGCAACAGAAACCATATGGTCCTCAAAGCCTCAAATCTTTACTTCCTTGCCCTTCACAAAACAAGTCTGCCAACCCTTTTCTATATGAACACGTTGACAGGACACTGAATTGCAAGGTTTAAAGTTTTAATGTGACCAGCGTGCTTGATTTTTGCCGGTTAATTTATGTAGTCCAAACTGGATTGACAGCAACCAGCCTCAGGAAAGAATGAAGATCTAAACTGCAAATGTGATTTTTTGTTTTTAGTTGGAAAACTCGTTAACAGTTGCACGCAGGTTAGTGACATCAGATTTCCTTAGTGAACTGTGACTCCATGTATCCCTAGTGCTTTTTGTCCCACAGCCCATGAAACCACGAATTCTTACTTGGAAACACAGATGTAATTTAGTCTTTAACAACCACACATTTACATGATATTTTACAAATGAAAGGAATTTACAATTAACCTAACCCAAGAGCTCTTTTATTAAGATTTTTTTTTTGATGTGGACCATTTTTAGTCTTTATTGAATTTGTTACAATATTGCTTCTGTTTTTATGTTGTGGCTTTTTTTGGCCCGGAGGCATGTTGGATCTTAGCTCCCTGACCAGGGATCGAACCTACACCCCAGTCTCAACCATTGGACCTTCAGGGAAGTCCCCTACCAAGAGCTCTCAGCATGAGCTGTCCCTCCCCACCTCCAAGCAGTGCATGAAAATCCGGAAACACTCAGCAAAGTTGGATGTTTCTGAACACGAGCATTTGGGGAATTTAAAAACGCTCCTGTAGGAGGGAGCTTCGATCCCCCCCCCCCCCCCCCCCCCCCCATCTAGTAATGACAGCGCAGAGGACGGCCGGCGGCTCGGGGGTAAAGAATCCATCTGCCAATGCAGGAGACGTGGGTTCCGTCCCTCAGTTGGGAAGATTCCCTGGCAGAGGAAATGGCAACCCACACCAGGATTCCTGCCTGGAACATTACATGGACACAGGAGCCTGGCGGGCTGCAGTGCATGGGGTCACAAAAAGTCGGACACGACTGAGTGGCTGAGCACCCACGATGCGCTGGTAGGGAGGATGACGTATCTAAAATCTGTGACCCCAGCCCAGGGCTCCCTTCCTTTGTCTCCTGCCCCAGGAGTGAGCGTCTGGGACATTCTGGGTCCTGCACGATCGCTTCCAAAGGGCACTACTGGGGGGCAAAGGAAACCCAGGGTGAAGCCTGTTTTAAATCAAAGATGCTCAGATACAGGCCGGGAAACAAAGCAAGTCACGTGCCCACAGGACGTGAGGGTTTTCCTTCTGGAAAACCGCTTCCCACATGCATGGAGCAGACACATGTGATGCAGGACAGGGATTTTCAAGCTGGCAGGTGCCCGGGGAACCCTAGAGCTTCTCCAAGGTCCCACAGGGGCAACCCGGGGCCAGAAGGTCACAGGTATCCTCCGGCTTGAACCAATCTCTTTGCTTCACCTGCACACACGTGATGTGTTGCTCAAGCAGAGGCCTCACTTTGTTGTGCTGGCCAAAAACCCGTCTCAAGACTCTGAACACAGACATCTCTGTTCCCGTGGTTTAAAGCAGCACCATGTTACAGAAACACACCAAGAGCCATGTAGGTAATTTCAGATTTCTGAGTAGCTCCATTTAAAAAGGTAATTAGTTTAAGATTAATTTTAGGGACTTCCCAGGCAATCCAGTGGTTAAGACTCCACACGTCCAATGCAGGGACTGAGGTTCAATCCCTGGTCAGGGAACTAAGATCTCACATGCCTTACAGTCCAGTCCCCCCAAAAATTTCTACCATGTCAAGGTTATACAAATATTTTTAAACATTTTTTAAGATTAACTTTAATATTTTACTTACTCCAAGTATATGCAAAACAGTATCACTTCAATGTTGTTGCTGTTCAGTTGCTAAGTTGTGTCCGAGTCTTTGAGACCCCATGGACTGCAGCACGCCAGGCTTCCCTGTCCTTCACTATCTCCCTGAGTTTGCCCAAACTCATGTCCGCTGAGTTAGTGATGCCATCCAACCATCTCATTCTCTGTCACTACCTTCTCCTCTTGCCCTCAATCATTCCCAGCATCAGGGTCTTTTCAGTATGGTATCAATATAAATATGAATCTGGAGGGGCTTTCCAGCTGTTTCAGAGATAAAGAATCCACCTACCAATGCAGGAGACCCGGGTTTGATCCCTGGGTCAGAAAGACCCCCCTAGAGGAGAAAATAGCAACCCACTCCAATATTCTTGCTCAGAAAATTCCACGGACAGAGGAAACTGGTGCGTTACAGTCCACGGGGTTGCAAAAGAGTTGGACACGACTGAGTGGCTGAGCACACACAAATATGAATGAGCTCTTTTACAGTCTTATTTTCATACCAAGAGTTCAGAAGCTAGTGTGGATCCCTTCGGTTCAGTTCAGTCGCTCAGTCGTGTCCGACTTTTTGCAACCCCATGAACTGCAGCACGCCAGGCCTCCCTGTCTATCACCAACTCCTGGTGTTTACTCACAGTCATGTCCACTGAGTCAGTGATGCCAACCAACCATCTCATCCTCTGTGGTCCCCTTCTCCTGCCTTCAATCTGACCTTTAGGGTGGACTGGTTGGATCTCCTTGCAGGCCAAGGGACCCTCAAGAGTCCTTGCATCCCTTCAGTGCCTTGCGATTCAGACAAGCTACAGTTCAAGTGCTTTGTGGCCACATGCAGTGAGGGACTTCTGCCCTGGACAGCATGTGCCCAGGGGCGGTGGGTCCCCCTGCTTACCTTCACCCTAGGGTTCATCCTCTCCCCACAAAGTCCCAAGGCCTCTATTCCCTTTCTTATCATCCCCTCCTTCCCAGTGTCCCTAGCCACAAGCACACAGAATGAGCATCCTTCACGCTCAGAACCACAATATCCACTCTCCCCTCAGCTTCCCTGTGTACCTCTAATTAAGTGGCTCTTCATCAGGGTAAGCAAACATGAAAAATGCCTGCCAAATGTGACGCAAGCATCTTTCCTTGACAAGCCAGGGACCGACCTTCTGTGGCTCTTACCTCCTCCAGAAGCCTGGAAGCCTCCAGGCAAAGAAACTCTATCTCAGAACTAACGACTCAATTGTTGGTGAGAACTCTGAATCCACTACCATCTATCTCAGAAAGCACACGCGAGAACTGGGGCCTCACCTCTCCCCCCCCACCCCGGGTGGTCCCCAAGCGTCACACTCACTCTACTGCACCGGGTCCTTTTGTCTTTGTCTTTCCTGACTGGCCTGCGAAAGGCTTCTGGTGCAAACCACCTCAAGCCTCCAGATCACCTGTGTCCTCACACGGGAGGAGGTCACGGAGAGGACATGACAGCAGGTTGGCCTGGGAGCTGGACCCAGGCACTCAGAGGCTCCCCCATCTCCGCTCGCAATGTCCTTTCTGCCCACCCAGTCCACATGAGGAGCTGGGTTCAAGGACGCGGCCTGCAGAGAGCAATGTGAGCTGAGACCATCTGGATGGTGTACACCACAGCTCCCAGTCGACCCCCACATTAACTTGGAAGATTCAGGTTGGGTGGGGGGCGTGCAGAGATCTATTCATCTTTCAGCCCCTCAAGACAGGCCTCGAAAGTAAGTTTTCCTCCTTCTTAAACCTGCTACTGACCCATCACGGGGACCTCTTAAGCCTCTCCTTGCTCTTGAGTTTCAGATGTCACCTGGGTCCCCCACCCCCACGCTGCAAGGCTGTGACCCAACCCAGAAGCAAGTCCCAGGGCTCCAAAACCATCTGTGGAGTGGATGCCGCCCAAACACAATACTTCTTCACCAGAAAGAGTGTTGCTTCCACCCGCAGGTCCGATGGGATCCCTGAATCTGTGACTAGCTCCCCGTATCGCCTGCTGAGTATTAGCCGTTAGCAGGCGGACGGCACAGAGCCCCGGAGAACACGCAAACCAAGACCTCGGCCTAGGCGGGGTGCTCACCGCAGGCCGCCCACTGAGACCGACACCAGCTCTGATGCTTCCCAAACGGACCGTGAAGGGAAGTGAGGAGAAAGTCGCTCAGTCGTGTCCGACTCTGCGAGCCCATGGATTGCAGCTGCCCAGGTTGGGTTCGATCCCTGGGTTGAGAAAACCCCCTGGAGAAGGGAAAGGCCACCCACTCCAGTATGCTGGCCTGGAGAATTCCATGGACTAGAGTCCCTGGGGTCGCAGAGTCAGACAGGACTGAGCGACCTTCCCTTCACTTCACTCCATGGTCCATTTGGAAAGCATCAGAGCCAGTGTTGGTCACGGTGGACCGTCTAAATGGACAGTCTCTCCTAACACTCCCCACCGTGTCTACATGCTTCTCAACTCTTGGGAAGGCAAGCACAGCTCAAAGTAAGCTATAAATGATCCATACCACGAGGGCAGCAGGTTCCATTTCCTGCAAGAATCCTGCTGAGTTAAACCTGACCCGCTCTTCGGGTCACTCAGCACTCAACCACCGTATTAAGTGCCAACAGGGTGCCAGGTGCTCTGATCATGATGGAAGGGAATCAGACTCCTTGCTTGAGAAACCACTGTATTCACCCGCCCTCCATGAGGTGTCAGGGTGGACAATAGTGTCCTCCCTGTCCCTCCAGAGCTGAGGGAGAATCTACTGAGATGGGACCTGAAAGGCTCTAAGCACAGGACTGGACTATTCCAGGAGGCAAGTGAGATCTCCCTGCCCTGGACTCAGAGGGCCGTCTGGTCACCTTTTTTCCTACCCTGGATTTATTTCTTACTGTATTTTTCCATGCCCTTTTCCATAACATAGTAGTTGCGTCTGAAGATACAGCAGTGTGAAGGAAATATATAAACATGTGGATAAGGAAGTTACTTCCATGGTAGAAGACTGTTTCTCAGAATCCAACTCCGTGGGTCTTCCTGGGTAGACCGGCAGCCTCTCTGTGCTCAGCTCCCAGACTTTACAATGTCTTCTCAACTGGGGATTTACTTTAAACTTCATGTGATGATGGAAATTAAGAAATGCAGCAGCTGGACGTCTTGGTGGTTCAGTGGTTAAGACTCGGTGATACTAAAGCAGGGGGCAGGGTTTGATCCTTGGTCAGGGAACTAAGATCCCACATGCCGTGTGGCCTAGCCAAAAAAAATTAACAACTAAAAAACTAAAGTATAGAAAGTCTTGAAAATAACAAGACAAAATTTTTATTATATATGGAAACAAGACTATTACAAATAATGTAACTTCCCAGAAGAAACTATGGAGGCTAAAGGACAATGTAATGAATGACGGATTCATAGATCTGAAAAAACACAAAAAAAGCTGTCAACCAAGAATTCTAGATGCAGCCAAATATCCATTAAAATAATAATAATAATAATAATAATAATAATAATAATAATAAAAGAATTGTGGTAGCCAGAGCAATAACAATACCTTGGTTATACTACCAAGTTACAAAGTGGGTGGGTTTTGTTTTTGGCTCCTTATGTGTGTGTCTGTATATGTGTGATTTCTCCATGAGTTTTTTGATGTCTGAAGCTACACAAGCCATGTAAAATAAAAAAGAACCTCGTGCAGGCTCTGTCTATGACAGATCCATCTTCCTTAGCTTGGACAACACTCATTTTGACAAGTCGTGTCCGACTCTTTGCGACCCCATGAATTTCAGCATGTCAGGCCTCCCTGTCCATCACCAACTCCCAGAGTCTACCCAAACCCATGTCCATTGAGTCAGTGATGCCATCCAACCATCTCATCCTCTGTCATCCCCTTCTCCTCCTGCCCTCAATCTTTCTCAGCATCAGGGCCTTTTCAAATGAGTCAGCTCTTCTCATCAGGGGACCAAAGTATTGGAGTTTCAGCTTCAACATCAGTCCTTTCAATGAATACCCAGGACTGATTTCCTTTAGGATGGACTGGTTGAATCTCTTTGCAGTCCAAGGGACTCTCAAGAGTCTTCTCCAACACCACAGTTCAAAAGCATCAATTCTTCGGTGCTCAGCTTTCTTTATGGTCCAAGTCTCACATCCATACATGACCACTGGAAAAATCATAGCCTTGACTAGATGGACCTTTGTTGGCAAAGTGATGTCTCTGTTTTTTAATATGCTGTCTAGGTTGGTCATAGCTTTTTTTCTAAGGAGCAAGCATCTTTTAATTTCATGGCTGCAGTCACCATCTGCAGTGATTTTGGAGCCCAAGAAAATAAAGTCTGTCCCTGTTTCCATTGTTTCCCCATCTATTTGCCCTGAAGTGATGGGACCGGATGCCATTCATGATGTTCTCAAGATAAGAATACTGAAGTGGTTTGCCGTTCCCTTCTCCAGTGGACCACATTTGTCAGAACTCTCCATGACCCGTTGGCCATCTTGGGTGGCCCTACAAGGCATGGCTCATAGTTTCACTGAGTTAGACAAGACTGTGGTCACGTGTGTGGAAGAGCTTGGGGCCTTTTGTCCTGAGCAGAGTTTAGCGCAGTGCTCAGTACGTGGTATCAATACACTGACGTGGGACTGTGGGCCTCTGTCCTTCACCTTCACCCTCATGCCACTCTGCCCTGAAAATGGGAGGACCTTGCTTATTCAGTTCTTCAGTGACTGGAATTGGGAGAGGACTAGACTTTTCTCCAGCTACATATTACCTCCTCATCCCCAGCCTCAAACACTGGAGATAGCGACCTATGTCAGTCAAGTTCTCCAAAGAAACAGAAGCAGGAAGAGGTGAGATGATAGAGACAGATATAAAGAGACAGAGAAGACAGAGATGGAGACAGAAATAAAGAGATGAACAGACAGAGACAGAGAGATGAGATAGAGAAATATATAGAGCTAGAGACAAAAATAGAACGAGAGACGGAGGGAGAGAGAGAGAGAGAGAGAAGGTGAGAGACTGATCTTAAGGACGCGTGGGCACGAGCCAATCTGAAATCTCAGGGCAGGCTGGCAACTCAGCCAGCGGTGGACATCACAGTCTTGAAGATGAGTCCCTCCATCCTGTGGAAATCTGGCTTTGCTCTGAAGACCTTTCAGCTGATTGTATGAGGGCCACCCACATTATGGAGGGGAGTGCCTAGACGAAGTCATCTTCCTGTAGGTGTGAACCACATCTACAAAACACCTTCCCAGCAATGCTTAGATTAGCATTTCACCAAATCACTGGGTACCACTTCCTGGCCACGTGGACACAGAAGACCAACCATGACTTGGCCATGCCAGCTGCACTCCCCAAGGAATGGTTACACCCCGTGGGTGTGCTGGAGCAGAGCGTATCTGAGCAGCCCTGTCACCCTCAGCAGTGGCAACTCCTGACAACCTGAGCCCCCAGCCAGGTCATCGGGCCCCTTTAGGCAAGGGTGGGGGACCAAAGGTTGTCTCTGAGGACAACTGATCTGAATGATGGAACAAAGAATGCTGAGTTGACTTAGGTTTGGTGTGAGAACTAAAAAGGCAGACAAACAATTGTATTTTGAAAAGACTTCCTTCAAAAATCTCAGAACTAAATTGGTTGGTCAGTTGCAAGGTTAGGGGTCACTTCTCTGACGAAGACACTTCAGCGAGCCCATCTTCCAGCAGCCTGATTGGCTGAAACATGTTCGCTGTTCTTTGATATCGGGATGAAGGTGACCTGCCCACTCCTCGGTTCACACCTTCGTCTGGCTGCTCTGGATGTCAATTTGGGGACTCAAACCATGTCACTGCCTCGGGTCCTGGAGCTCACCATATTCCTTCTGGAGTGTCCACGGTGAGTCTGTCTGATCTTAACACTTCAGGGAGAATGCATTTCAACAACCCCTTCAGGCAGCCACAGTCCTGTACCTTTCAGTTTCACAGAGCACTTCCTTCTGCAGTTCACCTCCTCCATCAAAATGCCTAAATCCTTTGGTTTGTGGTTCATAAAGGGATTGATGATTCAGATATTTGAAAGCCAAGCTGCCCTTACTGGAACTTATCAAAGGTAGTCCCCGTGTCTCCAGGTATGTCACCAAGTATCCCAGAGGGCAAACCCCTTTTCTTGCATTCAATACAATTCAAATCAACCCTTAGTGTGGTTTCCCTTCATTTCAACAGTTCTTGAATTGACTGGAGCGGCTTCCCTGCAGAAGGACGCATGGGCTTGCACCGGGATTCACATTGGCACTAGCTCACTATTCCAGAAAAGAGCCCAAACGCTACACAGGACACGATTCTCGAGAAAACCTCCGCGACCAGTCTGGCCCTTGACTTTTCCCGGCACTAGCTCACACCCATCCATGCTGGGGATTCTATTTCACTGCTAGACCACGTACAGCCAGGTCTGCAAGTGGGGCAGGCTGGCCATTCAATCATTTCAAGTGCCTTAGAGGAGGCAGGCTCTTGCATTGCCCAGGAGCAGGGGGACTTGTGGGGTCTCTGGAACTTGGAATCCCTGACAAAGATGCCACTGGAATAAGGGCTCAAAGCACAGTGGCCTCCCTGATCATGGGACGGGGCTAGGAGGGGGCCACTGGGCCTGAGAAAGACGGACCAGCAGCTGTGTTGGATTTACCACCACTGGTAAATCCAGGACAGGGGAGGCAGGGAACATGGCTAAAATACCTGTGGAGTCCAGAGTATGTGGTCATTCCTTCACTAAGACATTCCTGGAAAGCACACTTTGTGTCTGCTCTCCATGTGAGGAGTGTTGGCCTTGAGGATGTTTGAATCACATCTTTTGTCTGTGCCTAGGTCCCCGTGATTGCACAGACACTCCCGTGAGCGTGTGAATCAAAGTCCCATTTTGCCCCCTCGTGTGACAACAGAAGGCTCACCAAGGACCACGGCCCCCCACAGACACAGGGAGACCAGGAGCGGAGTGAAGCAGGAAGAATTTTTCCTCTGTATACTCTGAACTCCCTTGAATTTTTAAGAGAATATCTTAAAATTTTTAGACAAAGCTATTTATTGTCTAATAATGAAACAATATGAAAGACATCCTCTTTCACCTCTTTTCCAGCCCTCCTCTTCCCAAAAGTCTATAAAAGGATAGAGTTCATGACACTATCAAGCTAAAAAATTCTAGTCCCTATAAATATAACCAGATTTGACAGGTTCTTGTGTAGGAGATGCGATCTGGAGTCATTTTTACAGTATGTCAGCACGTAGCATTTGTCATTTTAAAAAACAAACAAAACCACCTTGCAATTTCCCTGGTGGTCCAGTGGTTAAGGCTCTGCACTTCCAATGCAGGGTGCATGGGTTTGATTCCTGGTTGGGGAACTCAGATCCCACATGCTGCATGGCATGGCCCAAACAAACAAGAAAAAACCTGAAAAGAAATGAAGCAAAAATCTGCAAAATGTCAGATGTTTCCCAATACATGATCATTGGAAAGGTAATAATCAAATGTTCAAGATCTAGAAAAGCCCAGTTTTGTCCCAACAAGTATGTGGTCCAGGCAAACCACACTCTTCCAGCGTTTTGTTAATAACACACCAGAAGCACTCTTTTTTGTGGCTTTGTCTCCTTCATTCAGCTTGCGTCAGCTGAGCTGTACAATCTCCGACAGTCTCTTCTGTTTGTCCCCAAACTACTTTCTATCAGTTGTCCTTGTTGATGTAATTTCATAACTTAATTAAACATTATATAAGCAGATAAAACACAACAACAAGAAACAAAAGTTGTTTATACAGATTTTAAATTGAATGTTTTTTAAAACTCAATAAAGAGGGGTTATTTTGCAAAAGAAAAGGTCTGTTGAATGCACTATGGGAGCAGCCACTCTGAAAGCCCTGAATGAGAGGCAAAGTGTGAGTTGCTCAGTCCTGTCTGACTCTCTGTGACCCCATGGGCTCTAGCCCATCAGGCTCCTCTGTCCTCGGGATTTCCCAGGCAAGAATACTGAAGTGGGTTGCCATTCCCTTCTCCAGGGGACATTCCTGACCCAGGGATCAAACTCGGGACTCCATTCAGGAGAATTCTTTACCATCTGAGCCACCAGGGAAGTACAAAAGTCCTGATAGAAAAACAATAAGAATCTGGGGGGGGGGGGGGGGGATCAGTGCTCAGGTGACACCACAGATTCTTGTTAATGGAATAAAACCTGAATTAGAAGCCACAAGAGCTGTGTTGCTGGGGAAATTCCTACCCAGAGACTTACACTCCTCTGACATTAGGATGACACTCCCCTGACATTCACAACAAACTGTGGAAAATTCTTAAAGAGATGATAATACCAGACCACCTTATCTGCCTCCTGAGAAATCTATATGCAGGTCAAGAAGCAACAGTTAGAACTGGACGTGGAACAATGGACTGGTTCCAAATTGGGAAAGGAGTACATCAGGGCTGTATACTGTCACCCTGATTATTTAACTAATATGCAGAGTACACCATGCGAAATGCCAGGCTGGATGAAGCACAAGCTGGAATCAAAATTGCGGGAGAAATATCAATGACCTAAGATATGCAGATGACACCACCCTTATGGCATAAAGTGAAGAAGAACTAAAGAGTCTCTTGATAAAAGTGAAAGAGGAGAGTAAATAAGCTGACTTAAAACTCAACATTCAGAAAGCTAAGATCATGGAATCTGGTCCCATAACCTCACAGCAAATAGATGGGGAAACAGTAGAAACAGTGACAGACTTTATTTTCTTGGGCTCCAAAATCACTGCAAATGGTGACTGCAGCCATGAAATTAAAAGACGTTTGCTCCTTAGAAGAAAAGCTATGACCAACCTAGATAGCATATTAAAAAGCAGAGATATTGCTTTGCTGACAAAGGTCCATCTAGTCAAAGCTACGGATTTTCCAGTACTCATGTATGGATATGAGAGTTGGACCATCAAGAAATCTGAGCAGTGAAGAATTGATGCTTTTGAACTGTGGTGTTGGAGAAGACTCTTGAGAGTCCCTTGGACTGCAAGGAGATTCGACCAGTCAATCCTAAAGGAAATCAATCCTGAATATTCATTGGAAGGACTGATGCTAAAGCTGAAATTCCAATACTCTGGCCACCTGATGCGAAGAACTGACTCATTGGAAAAGACCCTAATATTGAGAAAGACTGAAGGCAGGAGGAGAAGGGGATGGCAGAGGATGAGATGGCTGGATGGCATCACCGACTCGATGGACATGAGTTTGAGCAAGCTGCAGTAGTTCGTAATGGACAGGGAAGCCTGACGTGCTACAATCCACGGGGCCACAAAAGAGTTGGACACGACTGAATGACTGAACTGAACTGAACTGACATTCAGATTGTTCAGTGGAAAATGAGGACTCAGGAATCTACAAACTAGTGCCACCACTTAGAAGGGAGAACTTGTCAGACAACAGGTGACATTATTGCTTTTCCTGGATGCACTGGAGAGCTAAGACCGCAAAGCAATCTATTCCAGGGAGCACCACACTGCTGAGATGAGACACAGGACACACTAGCTATTTCCCCTTTGGTGGTCAGGCAGAAAGAAACCCTTGCAAGTGTTCACAATGCCTTAAAGCCTGAGTGTGGACTAGCATGTCCCCTTGGGCTACCTGAAAGCCCAGAATCCATGGAGGGGCTTATATTTGTTGGAAGCCTCCACAGGGTGATTATGAAAGAAACTGGGGCAGGGCAGGTACCTAGAGAAAGTCCCCTTGGTGGCAGGTGGGCAGGAGGTGGTGCGCTGACACACACAAAGTCCATATATTTCCCTGGACATTCCTTACAGACAAGGCAACATCTCAGAGCCCGAGGCCAAGGCCAAGGCCACGCTCCACTGCTTCTTCCAGGGTGGGAGGAGAAGCAAAACCCAGCTGATCATGGAAAAGAGGTTGGAAACCCTCCTGCCTGTAGGACACAGGGAAAGACCAATTGCTGGTGGGGGAGGGCAGGGTGGGAGCAAGACTCCTTTGCTCCCAGGAAGGAAGGCACTCTTAGGGCAGAAGGCTTGCATCTTCCCAACACCAGGGCAAATCCCAGGTCAGAGCATGGCTGCCACGGGGAGAAGGCCTAGAACGCTGAGAAAGCCCCACTCCCACCCCCCAGGCCCAGGGGCACAGGCCTGGCTAAGCCTGAAGCTGGCCCAGGGTGACACTGCCTCCCACCATGAGGCAGCAGCAAGTGACAAGCGCCTCCACCAGGGCAGAAGGGGCCGGAGCACAGCCGGGGCTGACCAGCGATGAGGGCGGAGCGGGAACGCTGCAGACAGCCCTCCTGCACACACACCAGGCCCCCACTGTGCACAAGGGGACTGTGCGCTCCACTGCGGGGGGAAATTGAAAGCCTGAGCGTGGTGTGGTAAAGTCGCTACATCAACAAACTGACTCAGCCCCGCTCACAAGCTCACTGGAAGGACTCACCGTCCCACATGAACAGCCCAACAGGAGAGGAGACATGTCCGGTTCACCCCAGTTTCTACAATTCTACACACAGTGTCCAGCATTCAGGAAAAAATTACAAGACACACGTGAAAGAAAGAAAAATATATGACCCATCGTCAAGGGAATATCAGATCCAGAGACAATCCAGATGTTAGAGAACCTTCAGACAGGAACTTCAAAAAAAAAAAAAGGAAGAAAAAGGACTGTTGAGGGGATTTACATTTATAAATCAAGGTAAAATAAAAAGCCTAAGAAAAGTATGTACAATTTTTCGGATACGCCAAATTTACCAACTTTAACCAATCAACTACCAATCATAACTATGTTGACTAAGAGGATTCTACTCTCCTTAAATTATCCTAATTTTTTTTTTGTACGATAAATCAATCAGCGGCAATTCTCTAAGAATTATGATTTGTTCTGCTCTGTCCAAGCTTCCAAACTGTGGGCCCCTACATCTGTATTCTTTCTCAGTGTCCTTTAGAGGAAATGGAGGGGAAGATAGTGTTATGTGAGCCACTCGGTCCTGTCCAACTCTGTGACCCCATGGACTGTAGCCTGCCAGGCTCCTCTGTCCATGGAATTCTCCAGGCAAGAACACTGGACTGGGTTGCTATTCCCTTCTCCAGGGAATCTTCCTGACCCAGGCCTCCTGCATCAAAGGCAGATTCTTTGCCATCTGAGCCACCAGGGAATTCATGGGGCCCTGTGAATCACCACTGAGCCATGTGCTTTAGGCAGCATGGCAGAGCAAGAAGAGTATGTGGTTTAGAACCAGTCATAACTGGCTTCAATTTCTGCCTTCACTACTCAGAAGCGATGTGACCGGTTAGAATATGGATCAAATTACAGAAACTCTCTGGGCCTCAATTTCTCCATCTGTAAAATGAAGAGAAAGCAATTGCTACTTAGGAGCTTATCAGGATGACACAAGATGGCCATCACACACAATCCTCCCAGCAATCCGGTAGGGAAAGTGGGACCATTCTGATTCCCCACTGAGGACCCTGAGGCTCAGAAGGCTGAACACACGGCATGAGATCGCTTGGTTCATAAATGGTGGGGCAGGAATTCAGACTCAGGAACATTTTAATGCTGAAGCCCACGCCCTTTCCAGTACACAGCCCTTCGTGGTTCAGATTCCAGGTCCAACCTTGCCACCTGTGGGCAAGTAAGGTGACTTGGGCCATTATCTGAATTCTCTGCACTTCCATTTCTTCATATGGACAATGAGTTAATAAGACCTACCTGGCAGGATGATCCTAAGTATTGTAATTTATATGTGGTATGTAAAGCACCTAGAAGGGTAGCTGACATCATAATTAATGCCTCCAAATTGTGCTGTTGATGGTGGGGTGATGGAGGCGGTGGTGGTGGTGATAGCTGAAGCGGTAGTTTATGAAAAGATAGGTCTTTGCACTTTTTGGTTCAAGATAAATATTGGCAAAATATCCATTAGTGGCAGATTAAGAGGATAAGACTGTGGTCTTAGTCCGGTTCTCCATTTACTCGCTCCATCATGTTCAATTAAGTCCCTTACCCTCTTAGGTTTGAGTTTCCCCATAAGTATAATGACATAATTAGACTACACTCACAAAAATATTTGATAGGTAGATGGAAAGATATACTATGTTCACAGATTGGAAGAATCAGTATTATTAAAATGTCCATACTACCTAAAGGCAATCTATAGATTCAGTGCAATCCCTATCCAAATACCAACAGCATTTTTCACAGAACTAGGACAGATAACTCTAAAATTTGTATGGGAACACAAAGACCCTGATAGTCAAAGCAGTCTTGAGAAAACAAGAACAGAGCTGAAGGTATCATATGCCTTGACTTCAGACTTCGTCACAAAGATACAGTAGTCAAAACAATACGATACTGGCCTAAAAACAGACACATAGATCATACAGAGAGCCCAGAAATAAACTCATACACTTGTGGTCAACTAATCTACAATAAAGGAGGCAAGAATATATAATGAAGAAAAGAAAGTATCTTCAATAAGTGGTGCAGGGAAAATTGGACAGCTACATGTAAAAGAATGAAACTAGAACATTTTCTCATACCTTATAGAAAAATAAACTCAAAGTGGATTAAAGACCTAAATGTAAGACTGGAAACCATAAAACTCCAAAAAGAAAACATAGGCAGAACACTCTTTGACATAATCATGGCCACACTTGTTTTTGATCTGTCTCCTGCAACAGAAGGAATAAAAGCAAAAATAAACATCTGGGACCTAATTAAACTTAAAAGCTTTTGGATAACAAAGGAAACCACAGACAAAAAATGAAAAGAAAACCTACTGATTGGGAGAAAGTATTTGCAAATGATAAGACTGATAAGAGGTTAATAACTAAACAGCTGATACAACTTAATATTAAAAAAAATCCAACTAAATAATATGCCAACAATCACAAGAAAAGATGCTCACCATAAACAAACATCAGAGGAATGAAAATCAAAATTACAATGAGGAACTTCCCTGGTGGTACAGGGGATAAGACTCTGCCTGCCAATGCAGGGGACACAGGTTTGATCCCTGGACCGGAAAAGATTCCACATGCCGTGAATCAAATGAGTCCACAAGCCTCAACTACTAGAGTCAGCACTCATAGAGCCTGTGCTCCACAAGGGGAGAAGCCCCCGAAATAAGAAGCCTGCACACCGCAGGGAAGAGTAGTCTCTGCTCACCGCAACTAGAGAAAACCCATGTGCAGCAACAAAGACCCAGCACAGCCAAAAATCAATCAAACAAAACAAATTTTAAAAAACACACAGTGAGATATCGCCTCACATGTGTCAGAACGGCTATCACCAAAGAGCACAAAATAACAAGTTCTGGCAAGGACGTGGAGAAAAGAGTATGCTGTTGGTGGGAATATAAACTTGTGCAGCCGTTAAAGAAAACACTACGGAGGTTCCTCAGAAAACCAAAAACAGAAGTACCATATGATCTAGCAATCCCATTTCTGGGTGGATATCTGAAGAAAATGAGAATGCTAATTCGAAAAGATGCATGCACTCCAATGTTCACAACAGTAATATTTACAGTGGCCAAGACATGGAAGCAACCTAGGTGTCCTCCAACAGACGAATGGATCAAGAACATGTGGTATATGCACAATGGAGTGCTACTCAGCCACAGAAAAAGAAGGAAATGTTGCCATTTGCAACAACATGGATGAATCTGGAGAGTCTCATGCTTAGTGAAATAAGTCAGAGAAAAACCAATACCATATATTACTGCTTACATAGTCCATCTAAGAAAAATAAAACAAACTAATGAATGGAACAAATCATAAACTCACAGATCCAGAGAACAAACTAGTGGTTGCCAATGAAGAGAAGGTAGAGTGCAGAAAGTAGAGGATTAAGATTGGAGTAGGGGATTAAGAAGTACAAACTACTACATATAAAATAAAAAAGCTGTAAGAATATACTGTACATCACAGGGAATACAGCAAATACTTTATAATAACTTAAAATGGAGTAAAATCTGTAAAAATTTTGAACCACTGTGTTGTACACTTGAAACTAATGTAACACTGTAAACCAAAGATACCTCAATAAAGAGATGGATCTTAAAAAAAAAAATTTAGTAAGCAAATATGTCCCAAACCCTATACTAGTGCTAAGGCTTCAGCGATGAAAATATATAATCCTGTGGTTAATGGGCTCGCAGTCTACCAGGAAGACAGATAACAAGATAGAAGGTAGGTGTGCTATGTGGGATAATGTGGTCGAACAGGATTCAACGTCTGCAGGCTAAGCAGAGGAGCTCTGGGGGGAAGGAGAGACAGGGCAGGAGATAACTGACGTGTGTCTTAACGGAGGAGGAGAAACACAGTAAGTTAAAGGAAGGAGCTTCAAGCAGAAGGAACAAAGCTGGGGCCCAGCTCCTGAGCCTAGTTCGGTGGTCTGGCCTTTTTCACAGTCCTCCAGTCACTCCTCGTGGCAGAGATGAGAGTTAGAAACTCAGAATGAGGCTGGGATTAGCAAGAGCCTGGTGGTCCCCAAAGTCAACGTCCCAAACCCATTACCAACACAACACTGCTTATTTGTTTTGAATCTCTCCTACCTAATGAAAAGAAGAGAATGAAATGCCCAAAACCCACCTTCTTTTGATTTAAACACAATACAAGCCAACTTCTGTTGGGTCTGTAGCTATGCCTGTCTATTAGCTATGGGATGGGAACTCTGCAAGCAGCATGGAAATGAGAATGTTTCATGAGAGCTGAGTCTAAGCACCCTTGGGCCCCTGCTGAGAATTCACAGGCTAGAGGAGGCCACCCCAGCAACTGATGGAGCCTGTGGACCTTCCACCCCTATTGTTTTGACATTCATACATGGAGACACACATTCCCTACACTCATAAAGAATCCAAGTTCTGAGCTCTGTTCCAGCCACTCCAAATCACCAGAGTCCTTGAGAAGTACTGGACTGTGCAGTTCCTCCATGCCTGAGACGTGGCACCAGAATGCTTCTGGTGCAGCAGAAAGCCCACCACTTGTGACTGGAAAAGAAATGATAGAACATTCCCGTTTATAACTACCATGGTGATGATTTCTACAGGCAGGTGTAATCCATGGATGCTAAAAGCACTAAGCAAATGAGCGCTGGGGAACAGGATAGGCTATGGAAAAATCTAGAAAAGAAACCATCTCAACCAAATCAAACTTCATTTCACCAATAATGGGACCAACTGACATCAATAACCTCCTAACATGATGCCATCCCTGACAAAATATTTCATTTGAATCTAATCATGAGACATTGATTAAATTCAAATATAAAAGGACGTCTGGGGAGGAGGACGGCTTAGGTTTTTCCAAAAAAAAAGTGTATTATATAAAGGGAAAAAAGTCCCAGAGAACTGTTTTAGATTAAAGGAGACTATATCTACACAGGTGAAGCAGGATTTTAGACTGAGTATTGGATCTAGGGAATTAAAAAATAGAACATTATGGGAAATTCTGAGAAATGTAAATATGAACTATACATTAGATAAAAGTGTTATAATAATGTTAAATGCCCTGAGTGTTGTACTTTTATGTGGTTCAAAAGAGACTTTTTTTTAAAAACTTTTTATTTTGTATTGGGGTATAGCCGATTAACAATATTGTGATAGTTTCAGGTGGACAGCAAAGGGACTCAGCCATACATATAAATGTATCCATTCTCCCCAAAACTCCCCTCCCATTCGGGCCACCACACAACACGGAACAGAGTTCCATGTGCTATACAGTAGCTCCTTGTCAGTATCCATTTTAAACATAGCAGTGTGCACATGTCCATCCCAAACCCCACAACTACCTCTTCCCCACAATCTGCTCCCCCACCCCCCAGCAACCAGAAGTGCGTGAGAGAGACTTATTCTTATGAGATACATGATGAAGTATATAGTGGTGTGACAAACTGCTAACAATTGATGAATCTAGGTAAAGAATACACAGATATCCATCTGTACTGCTTTTGTAAAATTTCTAAAGATTAGAAATTATTCCAAACAAAACTTTGGAAGGAAAAAAATCTCTTGGCTCTCTTCCCATCTTCCCCTGAAACCATTTTCCAAATTATTTTGTTTATAAAGGGATTTGGAAAATTCCTTTTCCAAATTATTTCCCATACCAGTTAGCCAATTAACTTAGTTTTCTGTTTATCAAGCTCAAAACTTTTGGACTCAGCTTTGGAAAGTCACAATGCTTAATGGGTTCTTCCTTCCTTGTTGGGATTCTGACTCAAGGGAATAAAGGAATCAGTAAAAAGGTAACTGGGAACATGTGGCTATAAAAGAGAAATGAGAAGTAATAGTAAAAAATTAGCATTCTCATCAATTTTGATAAGTTGGAAATGGCATTATGGATAGTAAGAAATGTCCATATTCTTTATAAATGCACGTGAAAGTGGAAAAAAGAACTAAAAAGGAAGATGGATGAAACAAAAAGGACAAAATCAGGTAATTTTTTCATCTGGGCCACTGGCATGTAGGAATTCATTGTATTATTCTTTCCAGTTTGGGGTAGGTTTGAAAATTTTCATTATCAACAATTTGTAAGAAATCTTACTTCTTTCTCACTCCATCATTCAATTCAGATCTTCCTCATATGAAACCTACTTTTAATGAAGTCACCTACTGATTATTCCCTGAGGCTCTCATCTCTTCTAACTCCACTCCATCCTATACAGTGTTGTCAAATTAATTAGCCTACAACCCTGTTGGAAGAAAAGTTATGACCAACCTAGACAGCATATTAAAAGCAGAGATATTACTTTGCCAACAAAAGTCCATCTGGTCAAAGCTATGGTTTTTCCAGTGCTCATGTATGGATGTGAGAGTTGGACTATAAAGAAGCTGAGCATTGAAGAATTGATACTTTTGAACTGTGGTGTTGGAGAAGACTTTTGAGAGACCCTTGGACAGCAAGGAAATCCAACCAGTCCATCCTAAAGAAAATCAATCCTGAATATTCATTGGAGGGACTGATGCTGAAGCTGAAACTCAAATACTTTGGCCACCCAATGTGAAGAACTGACTCATTTGAAAAGACCCTGATGCTGGGAAAGATTGAGGGCAGGAGGAGAAGGGGATGACAGAGGATGAGATGGCTGGATGGCATCACTGACTCAATGGACACGAGTTTCAGTAAACTCTGGCAGTTGGTGATAGACAGGGAGGCCTGGTGTGCTACAGTCCATGGGGTCGCAAAGAGTCAGACATAACTGAGCGACTGGACTGAACTGAACTAAACAACCCATTTTGCATGGCCTCCACCACTTGTCTTCCAAGCTCTCTAGGTCCGAACATGCTGTCCTGGCCTAGTCAGCACCAGTGCTCCCTTCCACGCTTAAAATGTTCTAGCTTGGATGATAAATTGAATGGTCACTGTTAATCAGGTGATCCAGAGTTCAAACTCCAGGTCTGATATATAATGCTGTGTGAACTTGGCCATCTAATTAATGTCCCTGACCTCAATTTTCTCATCTGTAATATGGAGGCAATAACACCCATCATTAAAAAGTAATATGTGAAAAGCTCTGAACAAGATGCCCAGCACATATTACACATTCAATAGACAGTTGCTGTAATTATGTCACCCTATAAATAAAGACTCCTCCAATCTAGCCAGATCCCTTTCTTTTCCCCCAAACAAAACACATCTTATTTAAAACCCCTCTGAGTTTGGTGATTCTATTCCTCCATTTATCAAAACCTTCCTTCTATACCCTTCAAAGTTAAAATCTCAGGTTCTCAGCTGACTTCTCCTGTCATCAAATACCTACAGCTCGTCACTCACGTGTGACACTGAATGATCCACTGGCTTACATGTCCCCCAGACTATTTATTCTCTGTAAATGCATCTTGCCTCCTCAACTGGAGACTGCTGAAGTAGGAAATGTTCTTTCTCCCACATAAATCTCATAATCACTAAACCAGTGTTATGATCTGTGGCAAGGGCTCAGTAAAACTTGCATGCCCTAAACAAGACACTGAAATCAGATCTAAGAAACTAACTTCATCAAAGCAAGAATGTTTTCCTTGAAAAAAAAACCTAGAAACAATCATGGCACTATTCTTAAGCAGTTTTGCTATTTTGTTTTAAAACAATCCTCCTCCTATACTATTGGTGGGAAAGTAAATACATACAATCACTAGGGAGAACAGAATGGGGGTTCCTTAAAAAACTAAAAATAGAGCTGTCATATCATCCAGGAATCCCACTTCTGAGTATATGTCCAGAGAAAACCATAATTTGAAAAGATATAGGCAATGTTCATTGCAGCGCTATTTACAATAGCCCAGACATGGAAGCAACTTAAATGTCCATCAGCAGAGGAATAGATAAACATGTGGTACATATATAGAATGGAATATTACTCTATCATGAAAAAGAATGAAATAATACCATTTGCTGCAACATGGGTAGATCTAGAGATTATCATATTAACTGAAGTCAGACAGAGAAAGACAAATATCATATATCACTGATACATGAATTCTAAAAAAAAATTATATGAATAACTTATTTATAAAACAGAAGCAGACTCAGACTTTAGAAAGGGACTTATAGGTACCAAAAGGGAACCACAGGGGGAAGGGATGGATTAGGGATTCGGGATACACATACACATCCTCCTGTACCCAAAACAGACAGTCAGCAAGGACCTATGTACAGCACAGAGGACTCTATTCAATATTCTGTAACAAGCTATATGGGAAAAGAGTCTGAAAAAGAATGGGTATGTGTATCACTGAATCACACCTGAAACTAACACAACATTATAACTTAACTATATTCCAATTTAAATAAAAATTAAATTAAAAAAAATAAGAAATAATTTCAAAAAGGAAAAAGAAAATCCTGCATGTCTTTCCAAAAGGGGTGGGGTTGAAAAAATCAAAGACTTCTTAAAGTGAAAGTCACTCAGTCGTGTCCGACTCTTTGTGATCCCATGGACTATACAGTCAATGGAATTCTCCAGGCCAGAATACTGGAGTGGGTAGCCATTCCCTTCTCCAAGTGAACTTCCCAACCCAGGGATCAAACCCAGGTCTCCTACATTGCAGGCCAATTTTTCACCAGTTGAGCCACTAGAGAAGCCCTCTTACAACTAAAACAGAATCCCAAATCACCATTACTGTTGAACCTTAAAACCCAGGTCATTTCAGTGGTACATTAAACAGCAAACAAAATCTGATTTCTCTCCAGCTCTACATCCATAATTCAGTCTGGTTTTTAAATGCACAACCTGTTTGTTTGCTTGTTTGTTTTCTGGTCTCATTTATCATAAGAAAAAAATGATTAGACCTTCAAGCACAGTCAGTTCTAGATAATCTATATACACAGGAGACCAGTGG
The DNA here is from genome assembly GCA_020226075.1 of Hydropotes inermis. NCBI lineage: Eukaryota > Metazoa > Chordata > Mammalia > Artiodactyla > Cervidae > Hydropotes > Hydropotes inermis. Next base: position 41,776,499 of record CM035298.1, read on the forward strand.
GTAAATGGTTTGAAACCAGATGATCTAAATTAAATGTCTTTTTGTTTTCCCTCTAAGGTCACAACTTCAGGCTCACACTGTACATGGGAACAAAAGGTGGTTTTAGATACAACAATAACCAAAAAAAATCTTTGCCTAGGGAAAAAATCTGGAAAACTGTCTTTGTTCTTTGGGTGGAGAACGGATTCTTTTAAAAATGTCTGTTTCTGTGCATTTTGTATATGAACATATTCTGTCTGTAAAATGGGTACAAATAAAGGTGTCTGTTGCACTTGCCAACAATGACATGGCCAAAAATGACAAACGACTCACGCTATCAACAAAAGCATCTTCTGTCAACAAAAGCTCCTGCTACACCTCGAGTACCAGGAACCCAGCTTGCAACAACGAGCAGACACTGCCTCCCTCCCAGCCAACCACTCCCTCATCATCTCTCCTGACTCCCTGTCCTGACTCCATCCAGCCAGCTCTCGTTTGGCTGGATGGTCTAAAAAGAGCAAGCTCCCTATCTCTCTGGGCCTTCATCTACAAAATGGAACAGTGAAACTGGATGACTATTTCTGACCCGCTGGTTGCCCCTAAATAAGTTCCCCAAAACCAATGGCCCAATGACAACTGACAATCAAGAAATGAGGCAAAGGGTGTCTGTATAAGGACCTGCTGACACGGAATCAGTATTTAAAAAGACTGATTCTGGGACACAACCCGGCAGAACGCACTTCACAAACTCCTTGAAAAGGAAACAAACAGGTGGGAAAACAATCAACCTTCCCAGTGATCAGAAACATGTATTAATGTAATGAGATACAATTAATTCCGTCTTAAAGATGTCCAACACATTACTGGCGGTGGCTTCAACCATTTCAGGACCTTCTGGTGAATTGATAGTTCTTTCCAAAACTAGCTTTTGATTGTTAACTCTAGGGAAAACAATTCTAAATGCCTGAATAAGTCTAGCAAAAAAAATTGGAAATAAAAGTATGGAGGGATAAGTTATTTCCCATGTGATCCCCCCCATTTTCTACATGAAGTACGAGGTCCCTGTCTGATGGAGGAGGGTCCAGGGTAGAGATCTGAGACAGAGAAGAGAAAGCATGCAAATAGGAAGGGAATTACTCCATGTCTGGACTGCCGGGGTGCGCTGGGTTTGGAAGTCTGCTTTAAAGCGAGTCCTGTAGACACAGTCGTAATGTTTCCTAGAAGCAGTGAGTTGCTCTGACATGGACATGAGAAGGTGGAGTAACCAGAAAGTGGGGCGACCAGATTTGAGATTTTGCCAGAAGAGAATCGAGATGGATGAGAAGAGGAAGGGGATGGTGATGATGGTCATGAAGGCATGACACATGCAAAGCCACCACTGACAGGAAGGAACGTGGAAAGCTCCTGGTTACTAACAGGCCAGCGGGGGCAGGGGGGGTGGGGAGGTGTACAAGAGCTTATCCACAGGTGCAAACACAGTAAACATTTAAGGAGCACTTGCTGTGTACTTTCCGGGGACACTCTTCTGGGCTCTGGGGACACAGTACGGAAGAGGTGAGCCCGAGTCCTACCCTTCAAGATGCTAGTCAGCAAGACAAGAGATGTTTAGTAGAACACCACTATTGTGCCAGACAGAAAGATGAAGCAAAAGAAGGACTGGGGAGAGGGGTATTCAATTAGGGAGTGTGGCCAGAGATGGAGATGACATCTGAGCAAAGACCAAGTGATGTGAGAAGCAAGCCATGCAGAAGAAAGGACCACGCAAAGAGAACAGTCAGAGGCCAAAGGTCCATGGCAAGACGTCGTGGGGTATGTTCCGGGAAGTTGGGGGAGGCAGCTGGTGCGAACTGTTATGGTCCTTTGGAGGCTACCGTGCACCCCCTTCCCACTCTCTCTGAGCTGAAGCATCCGCACTGGTCCAGGTGATGGGCGGCCTCGGAGAGGGAGAACCACCCGAACAGAGAAGCGCACAGATCTGATACACATGCTCACAGCGGAACTCATGGATTTACCTGCGAGCAAGCTGTCTCTTTACGGAGATTGGTTTGTGTCCTTAATTACAACGTAACGCTCAGGAAGCATGTATTTCTGAAGTCAGCTGTTAATTTCGGAATAAATGTTCATCTTGATTCTGTTTTATTGCTATTGCACTAAATTCCAGTTATATTTGGAATGACTCCTTAAAGAAAGGCAGTTCCTTGCAAAGCAGGCTTTCCGAGTATTCCGTTGTTTTATAGCACGGTAGCCCTGCAGCGTTAAGCGCACATGTCACAATCAACCGCCCTTCTAGAAGCCTGCTGTCCAAAGCTCATTAGCCTGAGCTTCTAGGTCAGCCAACCTCCACAAGGATATTAGCACCCACACAACCTCCTCCTCTCTGGGATACAAAGCTATTTACTGTCAGTCAGGTTGGGAGACAGCCTTCATCTCCGTCAATAAACACATCATACTGAGTCAGTGACACTATCAATTACATTATTAAAATATTAAATATTTTCAAATAATAGGACAAAGACTTACAGATTCCTGCAATACAAGCTAAACAAATGTCAAACACAAAGAAATTAGGTCACCCCCAGCTTTTGGTCCACAGGGCTGACTCCAAAGTTTCCTCCCAGAGAATTACCAAACAGAAGCCCGTCTCTCTTTCAACCTGCTTCCTGTGAACGGGTCACCCCTCTCCTGGAAGGGCTGCAGAGACTTCTCTCACCTAAGCCACTGTCCTGGGGGCCTTCTCCATCCTTTCTCTTCTAGTTTTAAAATTATTTTGGCTGTTTTTTTAAAATCCCACTCAAAAAGAACTTGGCTTTTAGGATTTTATTGTTTAATTTTTTTAATTAATTTTTATACATTTTCAAAGGTTCTGTTCCATATACGGTTATGACAAAATACTGGCCATGTTCCCTGTGTTGCACAATGCAGGGCTGAGCCGTCTTGCACCTAATAGGCTGGACCTCCCACTTCCCCACCGCTTTATAGCCCCTCCCCGCTCTCCCCACTGGTAACTAGTTTATTCTCTGACTCTCTAAGTTTGCCTCTGTTTCGTGATATTCACTAGTTTGTTGAGTTTTTTCTTTAGATTCCACATATAAGTGATATCATACATTATTTGCCTTTCTCTGTCTGAGTTACTGCACTTACATGATGCCCTCCAGGTCCATCCATGTGGTTGAAAATGACAAAATTTCCTTTTTTTAATGGCTAAGTGATATTCCATTGTGTGTGTGTGTGTGTGTGTGTGTGTGTATACTACCATCTTCTTTATCCATTCATCTGTTGATTAAGGGTCCCCAATATGCCAGGCACTGTTAGCATCAGTAACTTTATAACCTAAGACAGCAACCTATTAAAAGGCAGTGTTAAACATGCAATAGTAAAAGTGCATAAAATACAAAGACACCGAAATAATACAGACCAAATGATGAGAGGAGCATGACCAGATTTCCAGAACAGGTATCACATGAAGCCAGTTTTAAAGAAACAGAAGGAGTTTGCCAGAAGGCCAGTGGAGAGAAGGAGGCAACAGAATGAGGTGTCTGAAATCCAGGGGGTGAGGTCCTCGGGTCAAGCAGGAAGTGTAGGAAACAAAAAACAGGTAGAAAAGGAATTACTCATCAAAGTCCCTTAAATCTTGTCTCAAGCAAGCAGTGAGTTTTTCTTTAAAGCACTGATGCAGGAGGCAGCTCCATACTACATAATGCAACTGTACCACTGTAGGAAGAAACATTCGTACTGCTTAAGTTCCTTCTCTGTCGTTTTCTTACTCCTCAACACATAAAGCTGAATCTTCATGAATTCAAGGCATGGACGATGTGTGTGTACAAACGTACGGTGGAGTTCTGGAACTAAACCCCACTTTGCAGCTGATCAGACGACCCAGACATCAATCGCCGCCCTCAGAGAACACGGCTGTGTGTCAGCCGTCACCATGAAGTCACACTCTGCCCGTGGTCCTCAGCAAACACCAGCTCACTCGTGCTGATGGTTCACTAGAGCTGTTGTAACAAAGCACTGCAGCAGGGGCCTCCCTGGCGGTCTAGTGGTTGCGAATCCACCTGCTGGTGCAGGGGACATGGGTTTACTCCCTGGCCTGGGAAGATCCCACGTGCCAGGAGGCAACTGAGCCTGTGCTCCACAACAAGAAAAGCCACCTTGATAAGAAAGCCATGCACCAGAATTAGAGAGCAGCCCCTGCTCACCACAGCTAGAGATAGCCCGCGTGCAGAAACAAAGATAAATTTGTTTTACCTTTGCATCTTTATCCAGTGAAGCCAAAAATAAATTTTAAAATAGTGTTTTAGAAAAGGGCCACAATAGAGTGGCTTAACCAGCAGAAATTTACTGCCCCCCCGCTTTTGGGGGGCAGACCTGCTCCAGATCTCACCTGGCTCTGGTACTCCTTTGGCCTGAGGCAGCGTGACCCCAGTCTTCATGTGGCATCCTCCCCGGGTCCAGATCTGTCCCCAGCTTTCCCCTTTCACAAGGACACTGGTCCCAGGGGATTAGGAGCCCACGCTACTCCAGGAGAAGCCTACCCCAAACAAGGTCACATTCTGGGGTACTGGGGGTCAGGACCTCAATGGACGAACTGTGGGAGGAACAATCCAACCCATAGCCCTGGGTTTGCTTTCAAGTTTCTTTCTGCCTCTCCGTATATAATAAGTAATTCGATATTAAACAAATGTGTGATTACAACATTACACAAACTGAGGAAATATGAACAGAAAAAGAATGAGCTTTGAAAACGAAGTCTAATGTTCTATAAAGACTTAGTAAAGGGCAGTTCATTGGATGAAATACATGTGAGTAAACTGTAAAAGTCTGGGGAGGAAAAACCAGGCTGAAAATCGAGAGCTCTGAACTCTGTTTTGCTCCACTTCAAAGAAATCAAAACAAAGAACCAAAAATTATGGAGGATGCATCGTGGATGCTGTTTATATCGGAGACACTAATTGATGTTAAACTGTTAGCAATTAACTCATAATTTTAAAATGTAAGCCTTGGCCCTACATCAAAAGATTGGTGAATGAACATTTTAGGTTCCTTGCTTTCAAAGAGTTTTTATTTTAAGCAACATGAAGGACAAGAAGAGATGTCTACCATAAAATGTTGAGTGAACAATTCAAGTTTTGGAATATACAAAGAAATCTATGTTTTTCTGAAGAGTTCCAGTGTACTTGAAAGCCTGTTTACAAACCATTTTGAAAGGACTGGATGTGTTATGAATGAATGAATATAGATGGTGACCATCCGTGCTGCTAACATCACCAAAAGGAAAGATAACCAGACGTCAACACCATCTATAAACTGTTATTTCTCTCAAAACAAATCTGCATCTGAGCTCTACAGGTCTTAGTTTATATGAGACGCAGATGACAGAGAAACATGTAAAGAACACCATGAAGATGGAATCGGCAAAACTCAGCCCATGGGAAATACTACTGCAACAGGAACTAAGTTCTTCAACAAATAAACTGCAAGGGGGAAAAAGACAGGGTGGGGCATAGTATAAGGTAAAAACAGACCTAGAGACACCATTAACTAACTGCAGTGTACTGGTATCATTGGGATCCCCGTTCAAACAAACGGTTCTAAAAATTGCATTTATGAGACAATCAAGAAATCTGAACATTTCCAGAATATTTTATCATACCGAAGTTCTACTGCTTTCTACACTATAACAGCATGATGTCTTTATTTTTAAAGAGCTACACTGAAATATTTATAGAGGAAATGATAGAAAAACTGGAATTTGTTGCCAAATGAAGGGGGTGAGTACGAGGATTGGGGAGACGCAGAAATAAGACTGGTCATGGGCTGAGCTGCAGAATCTGGGGTGATGGGTGAAGAGAGCCTTTCTACTCGCACATGTATTTGAAATTCTCCATATATTTTTTTTTTAAATTAAGGATTGGGTTGGTATACTCACTGTGGAAAACTGTTTGGTAGTATTAGTAAAGGTGAAAAAAATGTTTACCCCATGGCCCAGCAATTCATTCATATGTGAATTCATCCCAATTCATATATATTATGTGAATACATCACCACAAAAGACACATACAAGAATCTTCACTGCAGCGCTATGTATTGAGGCCCAGCTATGGACTGAGTCACCCCAAATTCATAGACCGAATCCCTAACCCTCAGTATGCAGGAGTTTGGAAGTGAGGTCTGTGGGAGGTGATCTGTTTACACGCAGTCATGAGGATGAGTTCGTGGGGAGATTAATGTCCTCACAAGAAAAGGAAGAGACCAGGGACTTCCCTGGTGGTCCTGCAGCTAAGACTCCGAGCTCTCAATTCAGGGGGCTCAGGTTCACTCCCCGGCTGGGGAACCACAGGCCGTAACAAAGACTCTGCCTGCCGCAACTAAAAACGATCCTGCCTGCCACAATGAACACAGACGATCTCACATGCCGCGACCAAGACCTGGTGCAGGCAAATAAATTTATAAAGAAAGAAAAAGAGGGATAGACCAGAACCTTCTCTCTCTCCACCAAATGAGGACACAGCAAAGAGGCTGATGCTCTCACCAGATCACCACCGTTGTGTCTGACTCTTTGCGACCCCTGATTCAGCAGGTGAAGCCCAAGGATGGGTTACAAACTCCCAGGTCGGGCTGATGTTTTTGGTCCAAAGGCCACACCTCAAGTAGCACTGAGCGAGGCCACCAGTGTCCACGTGAACATGACAATTTCCAGGAACAGCCTCAGTGGGCAGTGCACACCCCACCCCACCCCCATGGCCTCCTTCCTGCAGCTCGGGCTGGGGTGACAGGTTTACTGAGCAATGCCCACCTTCCATTGTCTATCAAACCCCATGCAGGCACGTCGGCCAACATTCCAGAGCCAGCCTGCCATCTGCCCACAAGCTCCTCCCCAAGCTAGGAGCCTGACAACCTCCCAGACACGCAGGGCTCTGGGCTCCCTGCTCTCCGGGCCCCATCCTACCAGCCCCTGTCACATCTCGCATCATTCAGGCCTCTCTGCTTGTGGACCAGGAATGCTCGACTCTGCTCCCTGAGCTCCTCCACACCCACACAGCTCAGCTCAAACGCTATTCCTCCAGGAAGTCTTCTACGATGGCCCACCAGCACAAGTCCCTCCTCTGGAAGTCGTGGGCACCACTCATGCCTGGCAGTCAGCAGGGACCAGCCTTCCAGCCCTGCAGCTGACTGCTGAGGCAGAGGCTGCTGGCTCAGCGTCAGCCTTCTGAGAGCAGGGGGCCCAGGCAGCACCATCTCTCCAAAGGGCACCAGGTGCCTAGCTCACTGCAGCTTCGTTGTTGCTCAGTGGCTCAGCCGTGTCTGACTCTTTGCAAACCCATGGACAGCAGTATGCCAGGCCTTCCTGTCCTTCACCATTTCCCGGAGCTTGCTCAAACTCATGTCCATTGAGTCAGTGATGCCATCCAACCATCCCATCCTCTGTCATCCCCTGCTCCTCCCGCCTTCAATCTTTCCCAGCATCAGGGTCTTTTCCAATGAGTCATGCATACCCAAGGTCACACAGCTCGTCGACACAGGAGCCAGAATTTAAACCCAGGCAGTGGTTCCAGAGTGCAGACTCATCACCACCACTCAAATGTCAGGCTCAGGACTTCCCTGGCGGTCCAGGGGTTAAGACTCCACACTTCCAATGCAGGAGTTGCTGGTTCAATCCCTGATCCAGGAGCCACACCCCCATATGCTGTGTGATGTGGCCAAAAAAGCAACAACGAGGAAACTGTCGGGCTCATTTCTGAATCTAGACTCCAGCCCAGCAGAGGGTACACGACAGGCCTGCCTGGGGCCACCCCTCCTGTAACATCCCTCTGCTTCTGCCCCAGCACTTTCAGATCACAGTGGACAGCTGCTTCTCCAGGTGTCTATCTTAGAACTTCTCTCCCACTCAGTAGACAAGCGATGTCTCCCACCACGTGGGTCTCATCCCACAGCTGCTGGGGCGGAGGGCCTCTCTTTATTGACATTCATATTTAATCGATGGCTCAGATGGTAAAGAATCCACCTGCAATGCAGGAGACCCGAGTTTGCTCCTGGGTCGGGAAGATACCCTGGTGGAGGGCACGGCAACCCACTCTAGTATTCTTGCCTGGAGAATCCCATGGATGGAGGAGCCTGGGGGGCTACAGTCCATGAGACTGCAAAGAGTGGACACGACTGAGTGGCTAACACTATGTGATTAATCTCTCATTTCCTGCGTGTGCCTGAAGGCCTCAAAGAGGACATCATTGCTGGAGACCGGGAAGCTCATCTTCTCACATCTCCCAGGGGACTGGCACACACTTCTCGGACAAGCTTACGGGAAGACAGTCAGCAAGACTTGCTTTTCAAGTCCACAGTATGAAAGCTGTACTAAGAGACCCACCAGATGGATTAGCGGAGTGCCCGTTACACACACTCTCCAGACCCGCCTCCTTCCAGGAAGCCCATGGAGGAGATTCGCGCTCACAGTGCCCTGGGTCAGACCCTGGCATGGTCCCCGAGCCATTGGAGTGTGTGTGACCTTGCAGCTGTCCTTTATCCCCCCTCCCTGGGTCTCCCTTTCCTTACTGGCTAAACATAAGCCGCAATTATGACCCTGGACATTCAACCCAGCCGTCCTGGCTCTGCCACTGGCTCGTTGTGAGGCCCTGGTCAACTAGCTAGCTCTCGGGACCTCAGCGTCCTCTTCTGAATAAATGAGGTTAATAGTCCTCAGCTCACGGAGTTGCTAAGCTGTTCAAATCCCCAGAAGCAGGCCCATTGTGGCTGTTGCCTGTTGTCACTGTTAGGATGCAAAGAGATGGTAGACGGCCCAGCACAGTCAGTGACACCGGGGAGAGAGGTTCGATTCATGTCATCCTTTCCCTCCACGACCTTATTTACAGCTGGGCGGGTTGCCAACACGCATCCACGTGATCTGAAGGAGACAAGCTGGCTCCATCTGATAAAGGGGAAACACGCAGGTGCTGGATATAATACAGTACCCTGATTCTAGGTGGATGTTGGCACAGACACACCTATTGGGCCATCTGCCCGACCACTCCTTTCCTGAAAACCAGCTTCCCTGCCTGTGATGCCTCGGGGCTGTGCTGGCTCTCAGTGCCAGGCCCATGTGTGGTGTGACTGTGGGCATGGGTACTCCATGGGCCCGTGGTCAGCGACGGACCCCAGGCAGCACCGGGACTGAGACTCAGAAAGAGAGAGAAGGCCCAGGGATTCTCCAGGAAGCTGGCCTGAGACCGATGAGGCTGGCAGCCTGGAATTGCCACCATGAGGACTTCGGGATGGGGAAACCCAGAGGAAGGAAGGAAGAGGCCATGGGCAGGGAGGAGCCCAGAAGGGGGGCGGGCAGAGTCTATGCTGATCGATCCCCTCCCCAACCCCTCAAGTGTCATGAAGTAACCCGGAGTTCTGATGATTAAACCCCCTTTGAAAAAAAATATTAACTGAAGTATTTATTACAGATTTACAATGCTGTGTTAGTTTCTGGTGGACAGCAAAGTGATTCGGAATACACAGATATAAAGACATATATATATTCTTTTTCATATTCTTTCCATCTTGGTTTAATATGAGATACTGAACACAATTCCCTGAGTTATGCAGTAAGCGCTGTTGCTGATAAAGATCTTTTTGGACTGCCTTTGCGAATAGGTTTCTGTCACCTGCAACAGACAGACTTGCGGCGCTCAGTCTGATGGGACCAAAGTCCTCTGACACCAAGCTCGGCTCCTCCCGCTGCCCCACTTCTACCACTTACCCCAATCCAGCCCACACCACGCCTCCCGGGAGCAAATCAGATCAGCCTCAGACGCTGGAGAAGTCGGTCGTGCGTGCATGTGTGCTCAGTCGTCAGTCATGTCTGACTCTTTGTGACCCCATGGACTGTAGCCCTCTAGGCTCCTCTGTCCATGGGGATTCTCCAGGCAAGAACACTGGAGTGGTTGCCATGCCCTCCTCCAGGGGACCTGCGTCCAAGTCCTGGCTTCTAGACCACCTCTGCTGCTGCGGGGCTTGTTGGGGAGACACAGCTCAACCAACTTCAAAAGTAACAGAACTGCCTCTCATAAGGCAGAGAATGTTCCTAAGGAAACATCAGCAAGAACATTTTAAAGATCCCTCCTGGAGACAGCTTTTCTTTTCTGTATTCTTCCCAGAAACAGTTCTGGCAACAAGTTTGGTCAATGCTTCCTTGCAAATAACAATATGAAAGTAAATGTGTTAGTCGCTGAGTCATGTCCCACTCTTTGCAAACCTGTGGACTATAGCTTGCCAGGCTCCTCTATCCATGGAATTCTCCAAGCAAGAATACTAGAGTGAGCTGCCATTCCCTTCTCCAAGAAATCATCCCCTGTCAGGGATTGAACCTGGTCTCCCTCATCACGGGCCGATTCTTGACTGTCTGAGCCACCAGAGAAGCCCTAAATAACAATATGATGGAGGGTTTTTCTCTGCACCTTTCAGGCATGGTTTTAAACACAGGCTTTACACGCATCATCTCATTTAAGTCTCACAGACAAAAGCTATAGAGTCACACTACATTTACGAGAACAGAGGCTCTGAAAACTGTCAGCCCGAAAGGCAACAGGCAAGACCTAGGACTTCAAATCCCCTGGACGTAAATGAAACCTGCCTCGGTTTGCCCCATCACCTTCCCATGGTAGTTCATCACTACCGCCCTCTGGGCCACGGCAGGAGCCTCACCCTCCCTGTGAGCTATCCTACCAGCTGTAGCCGGATTCTCTTCCCAAAACCCAAGTCCACTTTGAGGCTGGTTCACAGCACCCAGCAAGTGCACCGGAGAAGGCACGGCTTTCAACAACACTTGCAAACTTTGCTTACACTGCCTAGCTTCCTGCCCCCTACAAAGCTCCCCAGGCTGCCAGTCAGGGTCCTCCAGCTCTAGCTCCCCAGCCCTGGCCAACTTACCCTATGAATCCACACCTCGTGGGTCCACCATGACCTGATGCCTCCTCCACTCTCTGGGCACGCTGTTTTCTCTGCCTGGCACACTCTTTCCCCATTTCCCCAGCCCCCCATCCCCCACATACACATTCTGCCATCAACACCCTTTCTAGGTTAATAAACGGACTAACAGTTCCTCCCTAATGTAAGTCATCACTCACTTCTTAATGAGCCAAGCCCAGGACAGTACATCTCTCCTGCAGCTTCAGATCAGGGCAGAGTTTACGAAACACCCAGACCAAGTCCTAGAGCACACTGCCGAGCTGTGTGCCCACCTGTCTTCCTGGTCTAATCTAAGCTAATCTCTTCTTCAATGCAGGAACAGGCCTGTGACTCAAGCCCCAGGGGACTTGTGTCCGACTCTTTGCGACCCCATGGACTGCAGCACGCTGAGTTTTCCTGTCCTTCCCCATCTTCCGGAGCTTGCTCAAACTCATGTCCATCGAGTCGGTGATGCCATCCAACCATCTCATCCTCTGTCATCCCCTTCTCCTCCTGCCTTCAATCTTTCCCAGCATCAGGTTCTTTTCAAATGAGTTGGTTCTTCCCATCAGGTGGCCAAAGTATTGGAGCTTCAGCTTCAGCAGCAGTCCTTCCAATGAATATTCAAGGTTGATTTTCTTTAGGATTGACTAGTTTGATCTCCTTGGAGTTCAAGGGACTCTCAAAAGTCTTCTCCAGCACCACAGTTTGAAAGCATCAATTCTTTGGTGCTCAGCCTTCTTTATGGTCCAAATCTCACATCCACACATGACTACTGGAAAAACCATTGCCTTTATGGATTTTTGTCAGCAAAATAATGTGCTTCTCTTTAGAGAGTTCCAAATGCAAAATTGGGTATTCCATTTTGGTTGGACACAGGATGCAAACATGGAAAACTCAGGTTCTATGGCACGAGAAGAGGGAGCCAGTTCCAGGGCCCGCCCTTCCTCTTCTGCCCTGGCACTGGGATTGTGCCACCAAAACACTTCTACTCCCTCACATGAAAGAGCAGACCTGTGGGATATGATCCTCTGTGAAGATGCTACTCCACAGAGGACTCATCCTGAAGTTACCTGTTTTGATTAATGTATATAGTTAATGCATAAAAATCTACCTCTCTCTCTACATCTTCAATTATGAAGATGTCAGTCTTTGTTCTGGGGCTCATGAACTGCACTTGACCCAAAGATCACTGCAACACTATTCACATCAGACAAGACAGGAAAGCAAGCTAAGGGTTCATCAGAAGATGAATGGACACCGAGGATGTGGTGCATATATACAATGGAGGATTACTCAGCCATAAAAAAGGATGGACTAATGCCACTTGCCGAGACATGGGTGGACCTGGAGATGATCACACTAAGTGAAATGAGACAGAGCCAGACAAATACCATAGGATGTCATTTACACGTGGAATCTAAAACCAGAAAACACAGATGAACTTCTTTATAAAACAGCAATAGACCCACAGACCCAGAAAACAAACTTACGGTTACCAAGGGGAAGGGGAGGGGAGGGATAAATTGGGAGGATGGGACTGACATAGTCACACTACTGTATATCAAACAGATAACCAGCAAATACCTACTTAGCACACAAGGAACTAGGGCAAAGAATATGAAAAGAATACATATATATGTACACAGTACACACACACACACACACACACACACACACACACAAAACTGAATCAATGTGACAAACACCTGAAGCTAACACACACTGTAAATCGACTACACTTCAATTGTTTTTTAAAAAGTCATGTGTAAAGGGGGAAAAAACCCAGAAAATAATGATTGTGCCCAAGTGTCCTTCAGACTGCAAAGCAACAAATGAGCATTTTGAAGCTACTATGAAAGTCAGTAATTGAGTGGAAGAGCGTAAGGAAAGAAGTGGTGGAAGAAAGCCGACACTTGCAAGCATCAGCTGCTAAATTCAGTATTATATTCTCCAAGTAGCCTGACAAGCTTTTTGAAAGGGGCAGTGTTGGTCTGCTCTGGTCTACTTCTGGGAATTTCTTTCTCCAAAGTAGCAAGTATTGATGAAGGTCAAAGGACAAGGAAGGCTAACACCCTAGGATTACACTGGGATTTAAATTCCACACTAATCATGTTGCTGGAGATTAAAAAAAAAGCCTAGAAGGCACTGGAAGTAAGGCACCTTTTAACCTGATCATTCGAATGAAGACCTTTAAAAATACTGTTTTCCCTAGTCAAACTAGTGTGAGGAAGTCTTCCTATGAAACCCAGAGGGAGAAAAATAAACATATGGGAAAGAGATTACAGGATTAACTGATTACATGATCTGCCTTAGAATGATACAAGGAGGCTTCACAGTCTTTAAATAAGTCACTGCAGATTCATATCAATCAACTGAATTCTAGGTTTTCTACATAAACAAGAAGCCCAGACTAAAATCACTGGTCGGCATCTGTGCTTGCTTGCATTTGTGCTCAGTCATGTCTGACTCTCTGTGACCCCCTGGACTGCAGCCCACCAGGCTCCTCTGTTCATGGGAGAATGCAAGAATACTGGAGTGGGTTGCTATTTCCTTCTCCAGGGGATCTTCTCAACCCAGGAATTGAACCCGGGCCTCCTGCCTTTCAGGTGCATTCTTTACCACTGAGCCACCAGGTATTTACTGGTCAAAAAGTTTGTTCGGGTTTTTGCATAAGATGTTACAGAAAAACTCCAACAAACTTTTTTGGTCAACCGTGTATTTATTCAATTATATTTACATCAAGTCTAAAGATAAATGAAGAGATATCTATTGAGAGGCATGAACTTGTGTTCAGTATGAATAAATAAACTCAATGTGTCTTCTGCTTCTGTCCTTTGGACTTCCAGATTGAGTCTTTTAGGCAGTGACGTAAGCAGTAAGCAGTGCTTGCCCAGGACACTCTTCTACGACAGAAGGGCTCCGAGTGATTTACTAAACTGAATCGAAATTTAAACTAACAAAAATTTGAAAACTACACTTCAGACTGTTTCAACTGCTTAACCTGACATAAATACATGTAAAAAGTTCTATGTAAATGTATGTTAAGAAAATCTATAAACTGCCCATAATATAAACAGGTGCTAAGGTTCGCTAAATATATTCTCTCTCCTCCTCTCTCTCACAAATAATCTTCTTATGAACAATGGCTGACCATCTTAGGAAGATGATCAAGACTACCACAAATTTTATAACACTTAATAATCAATGACAGTATGCAAATCTTCATAGTTAAAAGAACAAGCCTAAGCTAGATCTAACATTAAACCAATAAAAATTTAGACTGCCAAACCCTAATAGCAGACACTTCCCACAGACCACTTACATTTTCATAATCCCGTTCCTGAAAACACATACCCCGAAGACTTCCCAGGACAGATTAGCCCCAGTGCTAAGGCCAGACAGTGGCACATACACAGAGCAACTGCACGATGCCAGCAAAGTTCCCTCCTGTCCTCAGACTCAGACTCATAGAATTGAAGCAAACAAGTTACCCAAGTAACAGGTTTGTTTCACCTGACCTAGCCCGAAGCAGTGTCAAAACCATGTATCGTAGTGGGTGGAGGAGAGTTAAACTTCTAACGTTCAATGTCCATGAGCGGTCATTATTGACTTCTCATTTAATGGCAGGGAATTCGCATTTTTAGCCTACCTTTTACCTTTGGTAGGAATTTGAGGATAATTCAGTTCTCTAACCAACACAAAGAAGGAGGGGATGGAGGATAAAGAATTGGAAGAACAACATGGCAACACAGTTCAGTTTCATTTTCTTATCATCACGTTCCTAACAACCTATTTCACTTGATTTTCTTAACTTCCATCTAAACGCTTTCTGTTCCTGTGCCAATCAATCACTCAGAATCCCACGCCTGACCACACAGAATATACCCTCCTCCTGTCATTAACAACACTAACGCATGTGTGCCCAGGAGCGGTATTTGAAGACAATTCTATCTTTTTCCACCCGCAGGACTTACCTTCAGGGAAAGCATTGGGCTGCACAAGGTGAACAAACAGGCGCACGATGTGAAAGAGGAAGCCAGCCGGACCAGGATCGTAAGAGTCGCTGGTCTGATAGGAGGTTGAAGGCAACTGGAATTCCAAATCAGAAGGATGGTACCCGGATGACGACGGCTCCTCTGACACGGTGTCCTCACAGAGGCCCAGCAGCAGGAGGAAGCTGAGGAGGAGGACCATGGCTAGTAAGATGGCCTGAACATGAGGTGGTACTGGGGGCTGCCCGCGTCAGGGGTTCTGGAAGCCTTAGGGACGGCAGGAGCACGTTCCTATGCAGAAGAAGCGTCCTGAGGTTGAGTCTGCGGTGTCCTCAGTTTCCTGGCTGGGCTGGCATGCAGCGAAGGGCAGCAGAGAACCTTCTCTGGCAGGCAGGGGAGGGGGACTCAGTCCATCAAAGCAGCATCCCTGGCAGGGAGAGAAGAGACGGGTGGTCACTAATGCCTGCAGCCTGCCCGCACCCGCAGCTCGCCTGGTGGAGAGGCTGCCAGGCTTTAGAGCAAGTGCTCAGCCTAATCCGCTGCTGGGGAAGAAACACAGAGCCTGCTCCAAGCGTGGGGGCAGGAAAGCTAGAAGGTCCCCGGCCAAGAGCCAGACCCAGGAACACCAGGCAGTGGAGTGACTGCAGTCTCAGAAGCTAACACTTAACCGCAACTGAAAATGTTCTACACACCCACAGGTAGGAACTCACTTAAGGCATTATCCCATTTTGCAGATGAGGAAACTGACTCAGAGAATCTCAGTGATTTGCCCGAAGCCATCACTGACAAACAGTGGGCCAGAACTCACACCCAGTAGGGTGGCTTTCAGAGCCCAAGCCTAGACTCTCCCAACTCCGAGACACCTTCCCTGCAGAGCCCTCCATCTCAGAGAGGCAGAGCCCCCCCGCAATAGATAAGATGCTCATTTTCCCTCCAGTTTTGGGCTGTTCTCCCCATCTCTGCAAATGTTTTACTTTGTCTTTTATTTTACAAATGTGCTCCGTGATCTGGCTCTGTGGTAACGAACCCGCCTTCAATGCGGGAGACATGGGTGGGGAAGATCTCCTGGGGGAGGCAATGGCAACCCACTCCAGTATTCTTGCTGGGAAATCCGCCCCCCCCACAGAGGAGCCTGGCGGGCTACAGTCTGTGGGGTCACAAAGAGTTGGGCGACTAAACAACAAACAGCAACAACCCCATTCCTGGAGACAGTTTTACTCTGTCTCTTATCTCACTAATACGCTCACTGATCTAACTTAATCTCCTCTTCAGTCCCCTCAACCCAAACTGGAAGAGCGTGGCCTCAAGGGCAGGGACCAAACTCTTTAAAGCCGGGTGACACTGGTTTCTGTCTTTCTAACACGCTCACCAGGTCGCCCGGATGGGGGTCCCTGTCTCAAGTCACCCCATGGGCGACTCGGGGTCCAGGCGATGAGACTGAGCAGAGGGAGACCCCCGCCCTCCCCTGGGGATGGGGAGAAAGATCAGGAACTGAAATCAGCTCCCAACCCAGGGTCCAGTGGGGGCGGCGTGAACCCCGTCCTCCTGGAGTTTCTCTCCCCAGAGGTGAGCACAAGGCAGGCATACAGACAGGGCTCAGTATGAGCCGTGGAACAGAAACTACATCATCCACACCAAGAGCTCGGCTTGTGCCAGGCACTGGGCGAGAGGACTCGAAACAGAACTTCCCAGGGCAACCCATGCTCTGCCTGTCCTTTTCCTCCGGGGGCAGGAACACCCTGACTTTATTTTGTGTATTACACTCACTCACTTTCAAAATAAGGATGGGGTTCTCCAGAAACCCATAGGGATTCCCTGGCGGTTCAGACGGTAAATCATCTGCCCTCAATGCAGGAGACCCAGGTTCGATCCCTGAGTCAGGAAGATCCCCTGGAGAAGGAAATGGCAACCCATCCCAGTATTCTTGCCTAGAAAATTCCATGGATGGAGAAGCCTGGTGGGCTACAGTCCATGGGGTCGCAAAGAGTCGGATTGAGCGACTTCACGTGCTTTCACTTTGTCCAGAAATACACACAAGATGCGGGACAGGGACTACGAAGAGATGGACACATTTGTACAAGAGGCCAGAGGACCCACTATCTGTATTCCACCAAGTGAAAGAAAGCCCAGACCAGAGGCAGGAGGTAATGAGCTATCTGAGAGAAGATGTTCATTCACATCGGGTGCCTCATCTTCTAAGCCCCGTCCCACTCCAGTCCCGTCTGCACAGACTTGCCAGTGGAAGGACCCTCGACTCTCCCCTTATCAAACCACGGGCTGTCTGGCTCCCCACCGGTGCCCAGTGACACTCTCCTGGAGCCCCCACTTCCGGGTCCACCTCACCACACCAGGACCCTGGCCAGGGCTTCTAAAGGACGATCCCTGCCAACAACCTGTGCTCGGGCTCGGAAGCGCTCGAGCCTTTCACGGTCTCCACCACGAATCAGAGCCCTGCTCGGTCCCCGAATCTCTCCCAGACAGAACAGGTAAGAAGGAGGAGACACAGCAAGTCAGCCTCTGCCCAGCCCGTCTGCAGCTCTGCAGGGCTGAACGGGGCAGGAGGGAGACGACGGAGGGGCGTGTGGTCCTCCAGGTAGGACCGCGCTGCTGCGGGCGGGCAGGCGGGCATGCACGCACATCACACAGAACCCGGGCACGCACGCTGCCACACCGCTCGCACAGACGCAGCGCACAGAGCCGCGCAGGGACATGCGCTCCACAGGCGGACGCGCAGTGCACGCGCGCACTGCGCACGCGGCTCGTCTTCTGCGGAAGGACGCGCGGAAGCATGGCGGCGGGGCGGAGCCAAGACGCGGCCGCTAAACGAGCCGGACTTCCTGGTGACGCCACCAACGCCCCGCTGGGCACAGAGAGAGACACGGTGAGGGCAGACGGCGGCAGGCCCGCGGGGGGCTGTGGGTACAGACTCCAGCCAGCCTCGATGAAGAGCAGGCGGGACAGAGCCCTCAGGAAAGGCGAGGACGGGGCGTCCGCCGGGCCAGGGCAGCACCCGAGCGGCGCATCGTCCTGCTCCCGAGTGGAGGCCCCTCTTAACTTCTGGAGCCACTTCTAAGAACATATCGAAACCTCATTACTTACAAAACACCAGGCTACAGGGAAAAGTCACAGTGACGAGGAAGAAGTTTTCGTCTCAGTCCGAACTGCGGCGCTTTCAAGGTCTGGGTGCTCCGGCACACTCAGTAGCCAGAGCCCCGAGGGCCGTCAGGGGACTGCCAGCGCACACCCTAGGACGGCTCCAGACCCAAGAGCCGCATCAGCGTAAAGCTGGGTCTTTGTTTCAAATGAGATTATCAGGCTGCATTTCTGGAGACGCGGCCCATTCATCTGCATGCTTAGCACCCTGCCCTGGTGACTGATGCTTGGACAACAAAGGCTTGAGAACCAGCACTGCTCCTGACTAAGCCATACCTCTTTCCAAAGACACCTCCATCCTCCCAAACACAACCGCAGAACAGCAACGTGAAGCAAAACCTGGCCGAACGTCTTTCTTTGATTGCACTGAGCCGACCAAGCCCAGCAGCTTTGTGGGGCCCCTGACTCCCCATCTTGGTGCCCCTGGAGCATGCACATGGTAGACACTCAGTAAGGATGTGTGCATGCTAAGTCTCTAAGTCCTGTCGGAAGCTCTGGGACCCCACAGACTGTAGCCTGCCAGACTCCTCTGTCCATGGGGTTTTCAGCCAATCAGACGCTCACTCCTGGGCTTGTGCAAGAGACACAGGGTAGCAGAGGCAGTTTCTGCTTCAATGATGGCAACATGCAAGCAGCCACAGTAAGAGCCTCATGGCAGCCACAGCCGTACCCCATCAGGAACCCTGCTGCAAGCCCCGAGTCCACTCCTCTGGGCTCCCAAGCCTGACCGGCCAGCCAGCCTTTCAGTCCCATCAGTAAGTCACCCCAGTACCCAGTCTCTTTTCTGTTAAAATTATGCAGAATTGCTCTCTGTCATTTGTAACCATGCATCCTGACCTTGAACTAATCTCAGTGTGAACTCTTGATCCCTACAAACGGACTTCCTTCATATTGCAAATGGTCCCAACAAACCAATATTTGCTTTATTATTTTCTGCCTGTCCTTTGATGCACTTTGCTTCGCCACACTAGATACACAGGAATAGTTCAGTATGGAACTCATAAAGTGAAAGTCACTCAGTTGTGTCCCACTCTTTGCGACCCCATGGACTATGCAGTCCATGGAATTCTCCAGCCCAGAATACTGGAGT
This sequence comes from Hydropotes inermis, assembly GCA_020226075.1. Taxonomy (NCBI): domain Eukaryota; kingdom Metazoa; phylum Chordata; class Mammalia; order Artiodactyla; family Cervidae; genus Hydropotes; species Hydropotes inermis. The sequence continues at coordinate 41,795,645 of CM035298.1, forward strand.
GGGTAGCCCTTCCCTTCTCCAGGGGATCTTCCCAACCCAGGGATTGAACCCAGGTCTCCCACATTGCAAGCGGGTTCCTTAGGAGCTGAGTCACCAGGGAAGCCCAAGAACACTGAAGTGGGTAGCTTATCCCTTCTCCAGCAGATCTTCCCGACCCAGGGATCAAACCGGGGTCTCCTGCATTGCAGGCGGATTCTTTACCAGCCGAGCCATCAGGGAACCCTGGAACTCATTAGAAAGTTCATTTTAAAAATGGGATACATTAAGAAAACTAAATTAAAAGGCACTGTAGCAGGGAACAGAGGGCCCTGGCTTTTACGAGGAGGAAGTCTCTAGTCCTGGTGAGGACCTGAGCACAGCAGTGGTTTGCAGCCCCCCAGCGGTTCTCACTGCTGTCTAGAATGCGGGGTTTTGAATGGCGTGGGCGAGTTGGCGGTGGACTACAGGTACTGGGCCTGGCCGCACTCACACCTGGCAGTCCACGGAGGGTCCGGACCGCCCCTGCCGAGAGCAACAGCCTCAGCTCCGCCGCGGCCGCCACGGACGGAGGAAACTCACAAATGAGGGAGAAGATCCAAAGTCCTAAGTTCACACACGTTGAATAATAGGAAGTTGCCTATATTCAAGTCTTTCGAAAAGGGTCATCCGGCTCAAGCAACCCAGGAACAGCCAGCAGTTGAGTCTCCGGGGGCGGGGGTGGGGGGTGTCTCTGTTGGGGTGATGGAGGGGACGTTCCAGGATCCCAATCACACACCTGCTGAAATTAACCAAGCTCAGCCGCCTGTCTCCGGAACCCGGGAAAACCGTCCTCCAAGCCCCGGGGCAGGAGCGAGTTTCAGCAGCTGCCGCGGGCTACAGGGCAAAACCTGTTGCTACTCGAGATGGCGGTGCCTATCTTCCCCGCCTTTCCCTACCACCCTCCGCGGGCCCGGGGCCCCCGCCTGCCCGCGCGTCCCCGGCTCCAGGAGCCTCTCCAGGGCTGCTGGACAAAGGATGCGCGGCCGGGCGGGCGGGCGCGCGAAGCCCGGAGACTCCAGGAATCCTTCACCAGCGGGTGAAAGGGGATGGGGGTGCCCGAGCAACTTGGCCACCGCTGGCGCGGGCTGGCGTGGACTGCGGTCGCGGGTGAGAGAGGGGTCCCGAGCGGTACGCCCCGGGCTCCCGCGATCCGATCCGCCGCCGCTCTCGGCGAGGACTTGGAGAAACTGACCTCGGGCCCCCGACTCACCGGCACCACGAAGCTCTTCGTCTGTCCACGCTTCCCTTTGTTGTCCTCCCGAACGCCTTACCGGCCAGGGTGCGCCTCCAACACCCCGTTCTCCGTCCGGCAATCGCTGAAGGTCCCTGCGCTGCGCGCCCAGAGCGGACCGAGGGATGCTTCAAACCAGGGGTGACTGCGCTTGCACGTGGGCACGGCGACAAGGCCGCCCGCCCACGGCACCCCCCGAGCCCCACGTGTGCCAGTCGGCTGCACTCCGTACTCCTTTCAGCAAATCAGAGGAAGGGGACCCCTCTCCATATCCAGCCAGGGGGGAGTCAATGCCCCACACCCCTCGCTCCACTACCCCCCCCCCCCCCCCGGGGCCCCCCCCCCCCACCAGCAGTTCCCAAGCCCCCGCCCCGCCCCCCTGGTCCGCCCCCCCCCCCAAACCGCCCAGAGAGCGAGCCGGTGGCCTCGGGGTCCCGAGTCGCGCTCGCGCCCCCATCTCTGGCTCGCACCCCACAGCGCCGGCTTCTCTCCACTGCGTGGAAAGACCCACCACGCAGCCCGCAAAGTTGGCGCGCGTCTGCGCCCTGCCCCGAACTCCCGAGGGGTCCACCTCACCCTGCAGCCCCTCGGGCTCCCCCGCCTCTCTCCGGGCTGGCATCACCTGCCGCGGGCCGGGGAGAGAGCGCCGCGGGCCGGGGAGAGAGCGCCGCGGGCTGGGAGAGGGGGTATAGAGTGTGCCCCTCCCCTCTATGTCCAGCCCCCCAGCTTTCTGGGCGGGGGGCGCTCAATCCCCCGGGTTGGGGCCCCAGACGCCTTCCGGGCTCCGAAGGGACTACTCACCGCGCGCCCGATCCAGCTCTCCTTCGGGTCAAGCCACCGCCGCCGCCGCCGCCGCCCCCCCACCCCACCCCGGCTCTTTCCTCGCCTCCCCTACCCCCCGACTCGGTCCGCTCCTCCCCGGCTCATAAATCATTTATGAGTCGGCTTCGGGGACCACCGGGCTGGCTTCCGGAGAGGCGGCCCCGCAGCCCCGCGCGTCTGCCAGACAGACCCTGGGACCGGGCGGGTCTGGAAAGGCGCCGGCCTTGGAGGCGCGCCGACGTGGCCCGGGGCGGGGGGTGCCTCGGGACCTGTTGCAGACCGCCCTCCCCGCCGCCCTGGCGCTCACGGCCGGGGACTTGAGGATGCGGACCCCGTAACGCGCCGCTTCCTGAAACATACGCACCGCGGCGGGAGGGCCGAGCGCGCGGCCCCGGGCCCCGGTGGGGACCTGCTGGGGGTTCTGCACGCGCGCGCGCGCGCGGTTGGACCCGTTGAACAGCCTCGCCTACATGCCCCAGGGCACCCCTGGAGACCCAGCTTCTGCCATTCCCAGCGGCGGGAGCGCGGTTCCGGCAAGCACGCCCTCCTCCCAGCACCCACGCCTCCTCGAGGCAGGCTGAGCGTCTGTTTGAACACCGCTACTCTTCTGAAACTTCTCTCTCTGGTTCCCACTCAGACCTGCCTCGGTTGACTCCCTCTGCCGCTTTAGACGCTTTTATTGCCAGAATCCAAGACTTTTTTTTAAAAATTTACCCAAATAAAACCAAACTCAAATCCTTTGGTTCCTTAGCGTGTACTAACCGTGATGCTAGTGGCTGGGGCTAGGACATCCACAGAGCCACCCTTGCTCCCATGTACGTACACAGGCACCGTATAGGTCCAAGCACTCGAGCTTTCATCCCTCCTTTCATTTGCTGGGAGTTACCTGCCATCCCCACTGGCTGAGGGGCGGGAAGCTCCCGCCGACAGCAACCGGCACCCCCTCTTCCAACTGCGCTCACGGGAGGTTCACCTCACTCCTCACTCACTACTTCCTATCTTGCGTGAAAAGTACTCCCTGGTGGGAAAAATAAGACTTATGGAAGAAAAGCACCTTCTGGACAGTGTTGGGGACACAGTAGGTGTTTCATGTTTGTGATAAAGATGGATTGATGGACAAACCGACAATTGATGGATGGGAAGGTTGACTTAATAGTTCTTTCACTTACCCCATAATTTAGCAGAAAACAGGTGCTCAAAAGAGCATTATTGGTTTGACAACTATTAAGTCCAAAAAAAAAAAAAAGAAAGGAAGAAAAGGGCTTCCCTGGTGGCTCAGCTGGGAAAGAATCCATCAGAAACTCGGGAGACCTGGGTTCGATCCCTGGGCTGGAAGATCCCCTGGAGAAGGGAAAGGCTACCCACTCCAGTGTTCTGGCCTGGAGAATTCCGTGGACTGTGTGGTCCCTGGGATCGCAAAGAGTCAGACACACTGAGCGACTTTTACTTAACTTGTAAGCTGATCTTGGGACTTCCCTGGTGGTTCAGTAGCTAAGACTCCACTCTCTGAATGCAGCGGCCAAGTTCAATCCCTGGTCAGAGGACTACATCCCACAGCCCACAGCCAAGAGTTCCCAGGCTGCACATGAGATCCTGCATGCCACAGCAAAGGTCAAAGATCAAAGACCCTGGGCAGCCAAGCCAATTTTTTTAATGCAAGAAAATAAAAAGTTTAAACCATGCTTGACTGTGCATATTTCTAGGATATTTCCTAGCTCAGGAAACTTCTGAAACCTGTACTATAGGCATGGAGAGGTTAGGTGGTTCAGTTCAGTTCAGTTGCTCAGTCATGTCCGACTCTTTTCGACCCCATGAATCACAGCACACCAGGCCTCCCTGTCCAGCACCAACTTCCGGAGTTTACTCAAACTCATGCCCATCGAGTCAGCGATGCCATCCAGCCATCTCATCCTCTGTCATCCCCTTCTCCTGCCCTCAATCTTTCCCACCATCAGGGTCTTTTCCAATGAGTCAGTTCTTTGCATGAGGTGGCCAAAGTACTGGAGTTTCAGCTTCAGCATCAGCCCTTCCAATGGACACCCAGGACTGATCTCCTTTAGGATGGACTGGTTGGATCTCCTTGCAGTCCAAGGGACTCTCAAGAGTCTTCTCCAACACCACAATTCAAAAGCATCAATTTTTCGGCACTCGGCTTTCTTCACAGTCCAACTCTCACATCCATACATGACCACTGGAAAAACCATAGCGTTGACCAGACAGACCTTTGTTGACCCTGACACATCTAATCAGCTGCTCCAGGTCTCTGATGAAACACTTCCAGAGGCCCCCACACTTCCGCTCAAAGGCAGCCCTCTCTGAGTGGGGCCCAGAGGTTAGCTCTCCCCTCCCAGAAGCAGTCAGTTCTCCTGCCTTGAATTTGGACTCTATTCCTTTTTATCCCTGTGACTTTGGCTGTTTCATCTCATTGAGCCTGTTTGCTCATCTGCAAAGTAAAAATAATTATGCCTCAGGAGGCTCTTTTTTATCCCTAATAACAATGATAGTAATAATAATAACAATAGTAGTAATGTCTGACTCTTCGACCCCATGGACTGTAGTCCATCAGACTCCTCTGTCCACGGGATTTCCCAGGCAAAAATACTGAAGTGGGTAGCCATTCCCTTCTCCAGGGGTCTTCCCAATGCAGGGATCGAGGCTGAGTTGCCTGCATTGCAGGCAGATTCTTCACCACTAGCCACCAGGAAAGTCAATAATGATGATAGCTAAACCTTAAATAATGTTTACTACGAATGAAGCAGTAGGCTGAAAGCTGTACGTGCATTATTTCAAGTAGTCTTACCAATAACAACAGTAATCTATTATCTCCATCTTAAAGATAAGCCTAAAAGAATTTCAGTAATTTGCCCAAGGTCACAAAGCTAGTAAGTGAAGCACTGAATTTGAACCCAGAGTGGCCTCCAGAGCCCATGATTACCCTAAAACACCAAAAACACCTCAAAGATAACAGGAAACCCTCTGTGCTTGTACTCTCCCGGCAGACAATGTTGTTGCTCAGTCACTCAGTCATGTCCTCCAACTCTTTGTGACCCCATGGACTGCAGCACGCCAGGCTGTCCGTCACTCTCTCTCTAAATTTGCTCAGACCCATGGCCATTGAGTCACTGATGCCATCCAACCATCTCATCCTCCGCCGTCCCCTTCTCCTCCCACCTTCAATCTTTCCCAGCATCGGGGTTTTTTTCAATGAGACAGCTCTTCACATCAGGTGGCCAAAGTATTGGAGTTTCCTCCTTAGCATCAGTCCTTCCAGTGAATATTCAGGACTGATTTCCTTTAGGATTGACTAGTTGGATCTCCCTGCAGTCCAAGGGACCCTCAAGAGTCTTCTCCAACACCACAGTTCAAAAGCATCAGTTCTTCTATGCTCAGCTTTCTTTATGGTCCAACTCTCACATCCATACATGACCACTGGAAAAACCATAGCCTTGACTGGATGGACCTTTGTCACAAGAGCAATGTCTCTGCTTTTTAATACACTGTCTAGGTTTGTCACAGCTTTTCTTCCAAGGAGCAAGCATCTGTTAATTTCATGGCTGCAGTCACCATCTACAGTGATTTTGGAGCCCAAGAAAATAAAGTTGGTCACCATTTCTATTGTTTTCCCATCTGTTTGCCATGAAGTGATGGGGCTATAAGCCACAACCTTCATTTTTTAAATGTTGAGTTTTAAGCCAGCTTAAATATATATTAATAATAGATTCTTAAATAAAATAGATCTATTCTATGCAATAGATTTAATGTAGATTCTTAAAGAAGAGTAAATACTCTTCTTTCACCTTCATCAAGATAACAGGAAATCCTCTGGGCCTGTACTCTCTCAACAGATAGTGTAGTGTGGATTGAGAGGGTCAGCCACTGGTCTTCCTGCAGACACTGAGGGCTTCAACTGTTTTTATTCATTTCACACCCCTCAACACCTACTCTACCTGGACCATTGCAGGCATTTAATAAATGAATGAATAGTAAAATCAGAAAAATATTAAGACGTGTTCTGAGCAGCTTTAGGCAGACAGCGACAGTACCTAATGATTTGTTCTGTTCAGCTTAGAGTTCTAATCCAACAGTCTCATTGTTCAGCAGAACTGATTTCTTTTTTTTTAAATAGAGGTCTAGCTGGATCACAATATTGCATTAGTTACAGGTGTACAGCACAGAGTTTTGTTTTGTTTTGTTTTCTGCAGATTATATTCCATTACAGGTTGCTACAAGATATTGGATATAATTCCCTGTGCTATATAGTAAATCCTTGTTTCTTATCTATTTTATGTATAGTAGTTTGTACCTGTTAATCTCATATTCCTAATTTGTCCCTCCTCACCCCCTCCTCTTTGGTAATCATAAGTTTGTTTTCTATGTGAGTCTCTTTCTGTTTTGTATATAGATTCATTTGTATTAATTTTTAGATTCCACACATTAGTGATATCGTATAACATTTGTCTTTCTCTGCCTGACCTATTTCTTCTCTATGTATAATATCTCTGAGTCCATCCATCTTGCTGCAAATGGCAATACTTCATTCTTTTTTATCACTGAATAATATATGGGATATATATACACACACACATATGGGAGATATATATATCTGGGAGATATATACACACACATATGGGAGACATATACATATATGTGTAATATACATATATATATATATATATTACATATATATATATAACATTTTCTTAAAGCAGTCATCTGTTGATGGGCACTTGGGTTCTTTCCATGTCTCCACTATGGTAAATAACTGCTGCTACGAACACTGGGGTGCATATACCCTTTCAAATTAGTTTTCAATTTTTCCAGATATGTACTCAGGAGTGAATCATATGGTACCTTTAACTTTTTCAGGAACCTCAATACTATTCTCTTCAGTGGCTGCACCAGTTTATATTCCCAGCAACAGTGTAGGAGGGTTCCCTTTTTTCCACACCCTGTCCACCATTTACTATTTGTAGACTTTTTGATGATGACCACTCTGATGGGTGGGAGGTGAATACCTTTTGATTTAGTGCAACTGAATTTCTACATCATCTGTTATAGGCAAGGCCAGAGAAGGTGATGCTAGAGTCATTAGATGCAAACATTAGGTCTCCCTTTCTGAAATCACTCCTCACTTTTCCTGCCCAGATGAAATTTAAACATGAGACAACCGGTCACCCTCGAAAGAGCTAGAAGAGTCATTCAGATTCAGTCACAAACAACTAGTGTGGCCCCTAGTAAGTCATGTAACCCCCTGAGCTTCACATTCCTCATTGGTCAACAGCAGTACTCAATGACCATAGACGGCTACAGGCCACCATCTTGGACAGTGAAGACAGGACATTTCCAATATCACAGACAGGTCTGCTGGACAGTGCTGCATTAGAGTGAACCATAATAAAGGGAAAATTACAACAGGAATGCAATAACAAATTCAAGTTTCAAGAAAAGTTGTCAGGGTTATGTAACATTAGAAATGAAGTGCTGACTGACACCAGTTATTGTCACTACACAACCCCTGGTCATTCAACAATCCTTGATCTTTGGCAAGATGTTCCTTATGAAGAACTGAATATTTTCTTCTCAGTCTAAGACTAAAACAAAATAGGTTAGTGAATATATTATTATAATTAATCTGACAATTTCTATGAATAATTATGTCCCCCAAAATTTTGTTTGTATGACTAACAAATATGGCAGCATGTGACTCTATAGAAAAATAAATCCATATCATCTCAACATCTACTGACTTATCTTCTTAAGACTGAAATTTCTGTAAAGACCATCGGGGAAAGAGAGAGACAGACAGAGACAGAAAGAGGAAGAGAGTAATTGTTCTTAATAGAAATTCCACTAGTTTTAAAGGGAATGGCTTCATGCAAGGCAGGGTTCTCTTATAAATGTTTTACCTCATGATTTCCTGTTAATCTTGCTTTTTTCCACTTGCCTCTGGGCTTAGATTCCAAAAAACTAGCATTGTTGGTGTTTAATAACCAAAAGTCAGAAATACATTCTTGAACTTTGAGAACCTTCATCTAAGGCTTGGAACTCATCCATCAAGCCCACTGCATGATGGTTCAAAGATGAAGAGGAAAAACTTCAATCCAGTTTGGAGTGAGAGGAGGAAAGAGGGAGAAGGGGCCAGGCCAAAGATAGTGCCTCTGAGCCTGGATTCCAAACACAAAACCTTAGAAAACTCAGTCACAATTTAATGGGGCAGGTGTGGGGTAGTTTTATATTTTATGTGCTGAATCTGTCTTTTGGTAGCTGTTTGGAATAAATGCCTCATCTCTAGGGCTGGCTTTCCCTCTGACATCATTTTTAACATGTACTAACTCAGATGGGGAGTCATAATTTGCCTTTAGTAACCATATGGGAAACAGGAGAACAGCAAAAGGTGAGAGAATTATAAAGTGTTAGGATACTCACTCTCATTTTCTTAAGGAAGGCAAGGTTCTTTCCAGCCAAATGCTATTGAGAGGTTGCAGAAGGAGGGAGGCAGGAAAATTCCACAATTTCTGATTCTGGAGTTTTCAGTTTTTATCATAGCCCCAAAAAGATTCACCCAGGAACTTTTAATTTATGCAACACAAAACTTATATCTAGGACTTCCCTGGTGGTCCAGAGGTAAAGAATCCACTTGCCAATGCAGGGAACATGGGTTTGATCCCTGGTCCAGAAAGATTACACATGCTGCAGGGCATCTAAGCCCGTGTGCCACAACTCCTGAGTCAGTGAGCAACATCTACTGAAGCCCACATGCCCTAGAGCCTGTGCTCTGCAACGAGAGAAGCCACACTGCAGTGAGAAGCCTGCACACTGCAAGTGGAGAGTGGGGTGCACCCCACTCACCACAACCAGAAAAACCCTTGCGCATCAACAAAGACACAATAAATACAGCAAAACAACCAAAAACCAGAAAAACAAAAAGAACTTACATCTAGGCACACACTGTTTTGCCCATCTGGGAAAAATTACTATTATTACTTTCCTCTAAAGAACTACTAATTTGCATTGCCTTCATCATCATCTGAAAGTGTTTATTAAGCATCTATTAATATCATTCATTCATACATTCATTCATTCAGTAATATCTACTCAGCACCTGAAACCTAGCAGGATCCTGCAGAGCCCTCCTAGATAACCAGACAGTAAAGAATCTGTCTGCAATGTGGGAGACCCAGGTTTCATCCCTGGGTCAGGAAGATCTCCTAGGAGAAGGGAATGGCAACCCACGCCAGTATTCTTGCCTGAAGAATCTCATGGACAGAGGAGCCTGGTGGGCTACAGTCCACAGGGTCACAAAGAGTTGGACACGACTGAGCGACTAACACTTTCACACTTTATGGCTCAGGTAACGTTTCAACAGCGAGGAAGACCTATGGCTACTTGGAATCATGTGATCAAAACAATCATTTCTGAAAATAGATTACCCCCCTCCCCAGCATGTAGCCCCTTCTTCTTATCCCTATTCCAACTCTGAGCAAAACCTGGGGAGTTGGGAGTTGGTTCTTTGGGACGTGAGTCCACCTCCTCCCCAGGACTGCAGGCTTCCTCAACAAATCTGTCTTTCCCTTCACCCAACATTCACCACTCAGCACTGGATTCTTCTTTTTTAGGAGATTCTTTTCTTAAAATTTTATTTATTTATTTTTCTTTTTTGGCTCTGCTGGGTCTTTGTTGCTGCAAGAGCTTTTCTCTAGTTTCAGAGAACAGGGGCTACTCTCTAGTTGTGGTGTCAGGCTTCTCACTGCTGTGGCTTCTTCGTAGGGCATGGGCTCCAGGGCATATGAGCTTCAGCAGTCGCAGCATGCAGGCTCAGTAATTATAGAATACGGCCTTAGTTGCCCTGCAGCGAGTGGAATCCTCCCAGACCAGAGATTAACCCATGTTGCCTGTTTTGGTAAGCAGATTTTCACCCACTGTACTGCCGGGAAAATCCTAGATTCTTGAGCAAAAAGCTGCTGAATCTGGGTTCAGTAACATGGTTCCTCATTAGAAGCTGGAGATTCTAGTTACTCCGACCCAGCATATACCTACAAAAAGTGTCACCCTGTGTCAGGGACAGTTGTGGGGGAGTTTTATATTTCAAATGCTGAATCAGTCTCCAGTAATTGTTTCAAAACTTATGAAAAAAGTCATTTATCAAACCTTGTCTTTTCCTCTTATTTCCTAGCATATTCCCTTCATTGTGAGACTTTCTAAAAAAGCATTCTCTGCAAAATTCTCTTCTGCTTCATACTTGGCTACCTAAGCTATCCTCAGATATTTATTTTAAACCGACTACACGTCTTGCTACTTGAAACACTATTTACTTTTGCCCGAGCAATTAAAGTGTTAAATTACAGTACCAACCAGCTACTCATGCCAGAGTGAGAAGCTGAGGTGTGTTTTGTAGGGAAAGCCTTGGAGGTGGAGGCTGAACAGACCTGGGAATGCACTCCAGCTCTGCTACTCTATTCCTTCACTCACTCATTCATTCATTCACTTGCTCGTAATGAAAGTTGATTCAGCCTTTGCTGTGGACAAGACCCAGCAAAGACATAGGGCAGAGAATAAAACAAAGGACACCCCTGGCCTCCCAGTGCCAAAGCTCTCATAGGGAGAGCATGACACATATTACAAACCAACAAGGCAACAAGCATGTTCATGTACACTCTTCAGTAAGTACTTGACCTCTCTGAATTTCAGTTTCCTCACCAAGAAATAAAGGTTTTACAAAGATTAAATGAGATGATGAGTGCAACATACCTGGCACACAGCAGGCAATGAACAGAGGCAGTTATTCTGCTTCTGTTAGTTCTTTGTTAAACTTTCTTTCACCCCTACTCCTGAAAGTTATTTTCAACTTCTAGTAGGGTAGGGCTCTTGGTGGAGAAGGAAATGGCAACACACTCCAGTATTCTTGCTTGGAGAATCCTGTGGACAGAGGAGCCTGGAGGGCTGCTGTCCACAGGGTTGCACAGAATCAGACACGACTGAAGCGATTTAGCATGCCTGCATGCATTGGAGAAGGAAATGGCAACCTACTCCAGTATTCTTGCCTGGAGAATCCCAGGGACGGAAGAGCCTGGTGGGCTGCCGTCTAAGGGGTTGCACAGAGTCTGAGATGACTAAAGTGACTAGCAGCAGCAGGGCTCTTGGATCCACAAGCTAAATATTTATCCCACACATATTAACATAATGTTTACCCCACAAATACTAACATCCTAAGGATCTGTAAGGCTCCAAGCCAGAGAGGCTAAAGGAGCTGGATATAGTCTGATCTCTGCTGTGCAAAAGAAACTGTCCAAGACTCAGAATGGGTCAAGGAGATGAGCGGGTATCTTTTCAGTGGAGTGAGGCATGTGATCTAAAGGACCTTCTGGGGATTACTGGATCCTACAGAGGTGTGTATTTGATTGTAGTTCTATTGACTAGGTTATACCACAACTCTGTAAGGGTTCTGTTCTGTCTGTTCAGTCAGTCAGTCATGTCTGACTCTTTGCAACCAACCCCATGGACTGCAGCAAGCCAGGCTTCCTTGTCCTTGACCATTTCCTGGAGTTTGCTCAAACTCATGTCTGTTGAGTTGGTGATGCCATCAAAGGTCCTTGTAGTTAAAGTTATGGTTTTTCTAGCAGTCATGTATGGATGTGAGATTTGGACCATAAAGAAGGCTAAATGCTGAATAATTGATACTTTCGAATTGTGCTGGAGAAGACTCTTTAGAGTCCGTTGGACTGCAAGGAGGTCAAATCAGTCCATTCTAAAGGAAATCAACCCTGAACATTCATTGGAAGAACTGATACTGAAGCTGAAGTTCCAACACTTCAGCCACCTGATGCAAAGAGCTGATTCCTTGGAAGACCCTGATGCTGGGCAAGGGTGACGGCAGAAGGAGATGGGGTCAGCAGAGGATGAGACAGACAGCATCCTGAGAAAACTCTGGGAGACAGTGAAGGACACATGAGCCTGGCTTGCTGCAGTCTGCTGGGTTACAAAAAGTCAGACATGACTTAGTGACTAACCTACAACATAAGTTCATAAAGAAGACAAAAGTAGTGATGAGACATAAATTCATATTTAAGGGCAAGGCAAGAAAAATTTAAATATAAAGCTTTTTTTTCCCCTGCCCTTTGGCCTCCTCCCTCCCCTCTGGCATGCATCAGAACCTGCATTATGTTTTAACCAGGCTTGCTCAACCATGAAGATCTATTTTTCTCCTACTGGCTCCAGCCAAGTAATTCCTTAGAAGATAACAATCCTGCCTCAACCCTATAAGGGGTCAGGAAGACCCACTCTCACCTTGTACATGCAGAGATCTTCAGTGAACTTTATTCACAATGCCAACATACAATTTTCCATAGAGATAGTGACTGCTTAGTCAACAGACTGGTCAGAAGACCTAGGGAGATACTTGACTGCACCAGATGGAAGTTTACACTTAAATATTTACTTATGCCTTCATAACAAGGCGTCCTAGGCAGCTCAATAGTAAAGAATCTCCAATGCAGGAGAAATAAGACATGTGGGTTTGGTCCCATTACCCCAGTCCAAGCTCACTCTGCTCATCACACAACAGGCCAATAAATCTGAGACAAGGTGTTGAGAAAACAAAGGGGCTTTATTTGGGAGCCAGTTGACCAAGAAGATGGCAGACTAGCACCTCAAAACAACCATCTTGTGGGGCCTGGATGCCAGGTTTTTTTTTTTTAAGGGATTATATTTGGGGGGAGGTTAGGGGTTGCAAAGAGTCAGACACAACTGAGCAACTGAACTGACTGACTGACTGACTGACTGACTGACTGAGGCAACAAGATAAAAAGACTATACAGTCCTTACAAATGTCCCCTACAATGGCAAGGTTAGGCAGCGGGATGTGCTGGTTTCTCTTCCTTACAGTCCTTCACAGGTGGGCAGCACAGGTGATCTCCCTGAGGCAGGCCATCATGTACACGGACAACAACAAAGGTAGCAAGATGAAGGTTAAAGTCACAGAAGCAGATCCAGTATAAATTCAAAAATAACTTTTCCCGATTACAATCCCTGGGTCAGGAAGATCCCCTGGAGGTGGGCATGGCAACCCACTCCAGTATGATTGCCTGGGAAATCCCATGGACAGAGGAGCCTGGCGGGCTACAGTCCCTGGAATTGCAAAGAGTCAGACACGACTGAGCACTCATGCAACATGCCGTTATTAATGTCACCGGCTATATTCCTTGTATTCTGCCCATTTTATGAGATTATTGCTTCTTGCGTTATGTGTAACCCTCAGATAAAATTAATGATCATAAGGTGACTTGAAACGATTGGCCAAATGTAGAGTTCTGTAAGATGAACTCTTACAGAGTTCTAGGTTTGGGAAGAAGCAACAAGAGGGAACCATTTCCTGGACCATAGCAGACCGGGGAGGCAGGCAGTCCAGAGGCTTTGGCTTATCGTTCTAGCTTGAGTCTGGCGCCTTAGACCACTCGGCCATCCTGATGGCCCTTGCTTGCTGTTAACAAGGTTCAGTCCAGTGATAGCGCACTGAGTGACCTGTCAACAAAATCCTCGCCTGACCTGGGTATGAGGATTCCCACCACCGTGGGACAAATTGGTCATGAAATGCATCCCAAACCTTGGCTGAAGTTAAGACCGAAAGGGAAGTGATTATAAAATAAAGAAAGTTGCCTGTCACCCAGTCCATAACAACCAAGCCATTAGCTGCTGCAGTAACTGACCTGAGCTGCAGTACACCCGCTGGCCTTCAGGACAAAGATCAGAATAAGGTGCTCTGTGTTCTGGGAAAACTAGGGCTTCCTGTAGTTAAGATACTTTCAAGAGGAGTGGCTTATGAACCTGGATTCTGGCATGTCTGCATTCTTAGAGAAGCCCGAACACCATTCATTAAGATGGTTATCCCTCGAGGCCAGCAGAAACCTTCTATGAGATGTGTGATTCACTGCACAAACTCCTTTCAACAAAGTCACGTATCTAGTGGGTGGCCACCCCCTTCATCTCTTTGGAGTAGTTCTCAGAGTTCTCTGAGAGACTGACTTCTCCTGGGTTATAATCCTCGGTTTGCAGTTTGTAAAATTTTCCATTTCCTTCTTAGATTGACTACTGATTAATTTTATTCCTTGACATCAAGTAACAGCCAGAGTGTGGGGAGACAGGTGATTATTTCTATGGGACAGTTTACTGGCTGCTGCCATTTGTTGACCATCTACTGTCTGTCTGTCCAACCATCAAGCAAAGTGCTTTCCTTTATTTAATTACACCCTCCTGTAAGGGCAACGTTATCCCCATTTTCCAGAGAAGGAAACTGAGGCTCACAACCTCAGGCTGTACTATCTTCTCCAACAGTAAGAACAGCATGTGTGCTAAGTGGCTTCAGTCGTGTCCGACTCTTTGTACCCTGTGAGCTGTTGTCTGCCAGGCTCCTCTGTCCAGGGGATTTCCCAGGCAAGAATACTTGAGTGGGGTGCCATGCCCTCCTCCAGGGGATCTTCCTGACCCAGGGATTGAATCCGTGTCTTTTATGTCTCCTCAATTGGCAGGTGGTTCTTTACCACAAGGACCACCTCAGCAGCCCAACCATTTATTAAGGTAACCATGACTCTCAATATTTCATTTACTATTTAAGGTGATCCTAAGAAGCAAGTATTATACAAGCAAATTAAACAAAAAATTTAGAGGCAGCTGCTATGTGCCAGGAAGTGCTTGGTGGCAGGAACACAGCAGGTGACAGTTCTTGCCTTTCTAGAGTGTTTCATCTCGGAGGGAAACTGGACCTGAACAGATATGTATATGGGATGATTTGTTTCAAAATCCCACCTTCTGCCTCCCAGCTGGAAGTTCATACCAGGGGAACACACAGCAGCCTTCAGACTGGAAGCAAAGACCCAAAACTTTTCTGTTTCTTATTTGCAGCAAAAAGGCTCCAGCCTCCTACACCTCCCCTTAGTTGCAAAGGGCAAATCCAAACAGTTACTAAGGGGAGTGAGGGAATGCAGAAACAAAGGAAAGGCAGTCAAGAAACAATGGCACACAAGTAGAACAGGGACCTGGCTCTTCCTGAAAGGGTGTCCAGAAAAATCTGACATGTATCTCTGAGTTCTTCTATAGGAGCCCAGGTGGGGAATGGTAACTTCAGGTGGGGGATGGTAACACAAGCTGATGGACCCCTTCTGGCTGGAATTGGGAGGCTGATACCTGAGATTCCTGGAACACCACCCAGAAGCCTCAGCACCAACCAATCAGAGGAAAGTCACACACCCTACAGCCCTCCCTCCAAATTCTGCTTATAAAAACTCTTCCCCCAAAACCATCAAGGAGTTCAGGCTACTCCAAGCATGAGCTGCCCACTCTCCTTCCTTGGCCCTTGCAATAAACCTTTTTCTGCTCCAAATTCTGATGTTTCAGTATGTTTGGCTTCACTGTGCTTCAGGGACTGAACTTGGGTTTGATAACACTCAGGTTCAGTCAGTGATATTATATGGTAGACTGAAAAGTACCTAGAACATACAATTTGGAGAAAATGAGGAGTGAGAGATGAGTCTAGAGCAGAGGGCTGGGAGGGTCAGGCTATGAAGGGGCTCATACATCAACCATGCTAAGGCACTTGGACCAGTCTGCAGGCAACAGAAGAGCCATCAGTGTTATAAAGTGGAGGAATGAAGGGATGACACTAGTTTTTGGTAGATCATTCCAGATGAAGAGCTGGGGACCAGGAGGGTGTGTAGAGTGGGAGAGAGGAGCCTGACCAGAGGCCACCCAGGGTGGGGGCTGAGACGCTGGCTCATGGGGGCCTTGGTGTCCTAATCAGGATTCTGGCTTTTTCCTCTCTGTTGAAGGGCTCTGGCCTTTGGAATATCCATGAGATTTAACCACTCCTTGTGTTGTTTCCTCCCAACTGCTGGCAAGAAGGGCAATTATTATCTGTAGCTAACATCTGTTGGCCTCATCATCCTAGGACTACAAAAAGTCTCATTTATGCTTATATCCCAGTGAGGAGTTTCCATGCCCTGCCCCCTCTACCTACCTAGGCAGAAAATTAGATGCCTTTTAAAGTACCAATGAAGTATTTTGAAGAGTCCTCAGAGGTGTCTGGCTTCTCACGTGGTGCAATGGTAAAGAACCTGCCTGCCAACGCAAGAGACTCAAGAGATGCGGATTCTATCCCTGCGTTGGGAAGATCCCCTGAAGGCAACCCATTCTGGCATTCTGGCCTGGAAAATTCCATGGACAGAGAAGCCTGGTGGGATCTATGGTCCTGGAGGTCACAAAGAGTTGGACACAACTGAGCACACGCGCACACACACTAAAGGTGTCTGCTGCCTGCTGCCCCCCACCACTCAGAACCTGACACATCCTCAGCTGCTGCTCTAACACCCATGACAACAAAACCACCTGGGGAAGCCCATCTCCCGCCTTGGCGGGCAGAGCTCATCACAGGACACCAACACCCTTGCCACCGTCACCTCCAGATTGCTACAAGGTCTGCAAAATATGAAGCTCCAGGGATACCACTCCAACCAGGGGCTATGGCCTCATCCCCACATCTGGGCCATAATTTGGAAGGCTAAAAGACTCCCCAGAGAGCGTCCAGGGAAATGATTCTCAAGACTAGCTCAGCAGTCCCCAACCTCTGGGATCTGATGCTGATGATCTGAAGCGGAGCTGATGTAATAATAACAGAAATAAAGTGCACAATAAATGCAATGCACTTGAATTATCCCCAAACCACCCCCCATCCCCAGTCCATGGGAAAAAACTGTCTCCCTTGAAATGGCTCCCTGGTACCACAAAGGTTGGCGACCATGGTTCTAGCCCCCCATTACTGAGGGTCGGTCCGAGGGGTTCCCCCAATAAAACCCAATTGGACCCAAATAAACCTGGATCTTTTTGTCCCTTCAGGCCCCCCTTCACAAGCTTTGGCTTCCCAGGCACCCCGCACCGCCCCCCCCAACTATGAAGTGTTAGTCGCTCAGTCATGTCTGACTCTTTGTGATCCCACGGACTGGGGCTCGCAAGGCTCCTCTGTCCATGGGATTCTCCAGGCAAGAATACTGGAGCGGGTTGCCATTCCCACACCCCTCACTTTACCCGCCTCCCAAATGCCCCAGCGGTGCCTACAGCCAGTGTCCCCAGGGTCGGCAAAGATGCCTCGTACCACCCTCTTCCACACACCAAGGCCCAGATCTCCCCACCTCCCTTCTTTGCAGAAACTCACGGGGTCCTTGATGCTGGCAGCGGGAGCCACGCAGGATTCAGGAGACTGTAGCTAGGTGGTCGCTGGAAGATGGGACAGAGGGTTCTGGATCCTCAGCTCGGGGATCTTTGCTTCAAGGCCCTGGTGGGAGAAGAGGGAACACTGAAGAAGCCCTGTTTCCCGAAGGAGAGGAGAGTCGGGGCTGGAGAGGTGTGGGCATCGAGCTTTGCAAAACAAAAGGCACCAGCAGATTGTGTGCTAATATCTGATAAAAGCCCTCTTGCTCCTCCCTTACCAGAGCCTTTTCTCAAAGAGCCTCCGCCCGTGGTTTTCTAGCTCTGGGGCAGGGAGCCCTAGAGTTTGCACAGGACAGGGTCCAGGTCCAACTCCTATTTCA
Source organism: Hydropotes inermis (assembly GCA_020226075.1). Classification (NCBI taxonomy): domain Eukaryota; kingdom Metazoa; phylum Chordata; class Mammalia; order Artiodactyla; family Cervidae; genus Hydropotes; species Hydropotes inermis. The sequence continues at coordinate 41,813,288 of CM035298.1, forward strand.
AGGGGAGCACACGCCCAGGTGTCAGTTACATATGTCGGGTTACTAAATAAGATCTTCATTTAAGAAAAAATCATCCTTTATCCCGCTTCAACATTTAGAATCGGCCTAGGGAAAGCCCTGAACTGGGCAGTCCCTGGGGATCCAGTGGTGAGGATTCCGGACTTTCACTGCTGGGTGCGCCAGTTCGACACCTGGTTGGGGAACTAATCCTGCAAGACACACGGCAAGGCCAAGAAATAAATTTAAAAAAAGGAAGAAAGAAAGTCCAGAACTTGACAAGTTGTCAAGCAGCACACAGATAAGAAGGATGTGACGGTAACTGCCACTTGTCCACCAGAGTCCATCTCTCCATCTTGTTTCACTCACAGAGACCTCAGAAAAGCAGCTACCCACGCCTCCTCCAGGAAAGATTGCATTTCCCAGCCTTCCTTGGAGCTAGGAGTGCCCCGCTTCACTAAATTATGGTCAAGCAGAATGAAGCCAGAGTAGAGGAGGCAGTTCTCGGAAATGTCCTTAGAAAGCGTATTAAGGAGGGTTCTCCAGAGAAACAGACCTGAACAGGAGATCTATACAGATATTTATTACTACAGATTGGCTCACATGACTCTGGAGGCTGAGCAGTTCCTCAATCTGGAGCTCCAGGGAAGTCGGTGGTATAATTCAGTCTGAGTCTGAATGCCTGAGAACCAGGGAAGCTGATAAAGTAAATCCCAGTCCACAGAGAGGGGAGATGAAATGAAATGTCCCAGCTCAAGCAGGAAAAAAGAATAGGGGGAAATCTCTTCTTACTCAACCTTTTGTTCTAGTTAAATCCTCAATAGGTTGGACAATGCCCTACCTCATTGGGGAGGGTGATCTAATTCACTAAAGCTACTCATTCAAATGCTAATCTTATCAGGAAGCACTCTCACAAAGACACCCAGAAACAGTGTTTAAACTGGGCACCTGTGGCCAGTCAGGGAGACACAAAAAATGAACTACCACAAAGGGAGATGGTTTTCTTTATCACTTCCTCCTACCTGCTGGCCAGAATTTGACTGATGGCTGGAGACCCAACAGCCCTCTTGGGCCATGAGTTCACCTTGAGACTGGAAGCCACATAGAGCAGACATGAAAGGAAGAGTGGGTATAACTCCAGCCCACACCACCTTCCTCCCACCACTGTGATTATGAGTGGCAAACATCTCCATAAGATTTATGCTACAGTTATTTTCATGTTTTTCTATTACTTGTAACCAAACATCTTCATAACTAAATGCCAATATATCACATTCGATGAAAAGTGGTGGGTCCTGTGGAGACTTTTTTATTTATCATTCATTGCTGCCTTTATTAGCAGAGTGTATTTGGTCTCACATTCTCATTTCAACCACTAACTTTTCACTCAGGAAGGGTCTGACTATAGCTACTGCCCACTTAATAGAGCAAGAGTTTTGGAGGAGGGAGGATAAATTCCAAATTTAAGGCAGAACAAACCACTTCCTCCATCATTCATTTGTTTATTTTCATCAACCAAAATGCTGACTGACTCTTTTCCAGGGGTTACGCGGTATCTCACTGAATTGTCACCAGCAACACCATGAGGGAGGCGTCATCCCCATGTTCCAGGTAAGGAAACTGAGGTCCTGAGAAGTAAGGAGATGGCAGAGTGATGATCAGCCTGCCTTCCTTGACTCCACAGTAATTATTTTTCGAAACCATCAGACACATTTCATCTGACTAGTGGGGACTTGATTGCGCAGACTTAATCTAACAAGTCAGAGAATAAAGTAGTGTGAAGTGTTCAGTTTCCAGGTGATAAGAGGCTGGGGTCAGGCAATCAGCTAACCACTATCCACGGAGTGCCTAGTGTGTGCCATGCACTATTTTTAGAGTGGGTTGTCACTGATGTGGTGTTTACAGGGCACCTTCCCTCTGAAGTGTGAGCATCTCTGTTTCTGTGCAGAACCCACATCGCCCTGGTACACTCTCATTGTTCAGATGGAAAAATACGAGCCAAGGGTACTGAGAGCTGGGTCTGGTTCCACTTGTACCAACTGCCAGCTGCGTGCCTTCAGAGAGGCTGGTTAACCGCTCTGGTCTTCTGTCTCTTCTTCCGGGGCCTTCAGGGTTCCCCCCGCCCCCCCAGCCTCTCTGCTTGTGCTCTTTTCAAGTGTTCCTTAATTCAGACTTGGTCAAAGCTCATCGGGCAGTGCCATTTAGAGTTTTCCAAGAAATTACACTCTTCGTGGAAACGCAGGAACCTTCCGTTAGGCCCCCTGAATAATTCACCTACATAAATGTTAAGCTTCAGCTGCAGTTTCCTTTTGTAAAAGAGAGAAGACGTTTGAGGAGGAACTGCAGTTATAGTTGAACTAGTTCCTGGAATCTTGTTTTCACTTTCTCTTTGATCTTTTTCTTTTAGGAACCTCCTCTGGGAAGGCGCCCCATCGTAATGTGTTGCAAAAGTACACTTGGTAATAAGAAGCTGGGGTTCTTGATCACACTAACAGACAGACAGAACCAGAGTCCCAAGTCGGTCTTGGAGCTGATTCTACAGCTCAGAATAAGGCCGGGAATAAGTATACTTAAGAAGCACCTACACACTTCCCAGGTGGTCTGGTGGTTAAGAATCCATCTGCCAATGCAGGAGACGTGGGTTTGATCCCTGGTCTGGGAAGATTCCACATGCCTCAGGGCAACTAAGCCCGTGTGCCCCAACTACTGAGCCCCTGAGCGCTAGAGCCTGTGTTCCACATCAAAGCTAGCCCTTGCTCCCTGCAACTAGAGAAAGCCTGCATACAGCCACACAGAGCCAGCGCACCCAAGAATAAATAAATGAGAAGCGCTCAGTTCCTGGGCTAAACCAAGACAACAGTCCAAGTCCTGAGGTTATAAGGAAGTTGGAGTCAGAGCTTGATTCCTGATCTTCCTGTGTATTAGCTATGTGATCTTGGGCAAGTGTTTTACTGAACTCCCAAAGTACTGATGAGCAGGGGTCCATATCATCTGCCAGATCATGGGCCCGGCTGAAGGGCTGATGAGTGGAAAATTGAGAAAGGCATGGGTGTCCCACAGCCTGGAGGGGAGATTACTGAAGGGCAGGAACACGGCCTTTCCGCCCTCCCTCCGCCCCCGAAGGTGAGCAATGCCACCAAGTGGACGGGGGTGGGGGGGGCAAAATGACTTCCCTGAGAAAAGATAGCTCAGGACGTGAAAGATGACTAGGACCTAACCAGGTGAGCGGGTGGGCCGAGAGCACTGCAGGTGTCAGGACTAAATGCAGCAGAGCCGGGTGCCCACCTGCACTCCTGACTCAGACCTTTTGAGGAGTCAAGAAGGGAAACTAGAAAGCGACGGGGGAGTGGGGGGATTGCGATCAGAGGGGAAGGAGATCACGTGGTCTCACCTCCACGCAGGCGCCCTAACTCTAAAGGCAAAGGGAAGTCATTCAAGGATGCCGGATGCTCATGGAGCCATCAGATGCTGAAGGCCCTTCTTGGGCCCCCGAATCTTCATCGGTAAGTGAGGCACTCCTGCCTTCTCTCTTTCCCACCACGGTGGTCTAATTCTCTGCCCAGGGGAGCCAGGCTTTCACCCTGGAAGCCAGATCCTGTCCCAGCTTTGCTCAGAAGCCCCCAGTTGGTCGCCACCTCAACCCCGACTCAGAACAACTTGGAAAGTGCCCAGGGTGACCTCTGATGACTGCCCCCAACATCCCCCAGCTCCAGCCTCCCTGTGGCCCCCAGGCCCCAGCACACTGCCCTCAGGCTGTTCCCAGACTGCACCCTCCCCCTGGGGTCTCAGGCCCCCCGCTGCCCACCAACATGGCTCCGATTTTCTTTGGGGCACCTGTCATCTCAGATATCTACTTGTCTAGTTCTTTCCTGTCTGCTCCTTCCAGTAGAAGGAGAGCTCCTGGGAACAGGGATCTGGGGTCCGCTTGCTGCCATCTGCCTTGGAGTCTGGCGCAGAGCACCAGCCCACAGTATCTGAACAGTCCCTATCTTGCATGTTTGATAAGTTCAAATAATACTATTATTGCAAAGATAGCACTGAATTTAGTTGTCGGGTTGGTCAAAAAGTTTGTTCAGGTTTTTCCATAACATCTTATGAAAAAACCCGAGTGACTTATTAGGCCAACTCAGTACTTAGGAAGGACTCCCCTGTTTGTTTCTCCCCCATCTCCCGTCTTCCAGGCTCCCAGGAAAAGTCCTTTCCAGAGCACCATTCGCCCCGGGGCCCCCACTGGCCCCTCTGCCCTGTTGCTGGCCCCTGGCTGTCCCTGACTGACCTTCGGGTTCCCTGCTGCCCGCTGCTGGCTCGGCTGTGCCCCTGGAGGACACGGCGTGTGTCACAGTTGCACACACTATGACCGAGGCTGGCTGGAAGCTGGCAGCTCTAGCCTTTGTCCTGCTGCCCCCGGACCCCGTGTGGTCAGGGCCTGGGTGTGGTCATCACCCCGGGTGACATCCAGTGCATGCCAGGGCATGTAATGAAGCTGAACCATTTGGCAGAGAAAGATAAAGCAAAACCCTTCCCTTGATCCCTGACTGATGGCTTCTTTTCTCGTGACCCACACAGAAATAGATGGTTTCAACTGCGCGTCTCCTGTAGTGACCTGGGATCAGGGGCACACAGCCTGCTGATGCCCCTGCCCTTGTCCTACCATCCGCCTGCAAGATTCACGGAGATGGCGAGCAGTCTGCAGGGGGGAGGCCCAGGAATGTTCCGGAAAGGCTCTCTCCCCCTGCCTCTTGTTCACAACTCACAGGGAATTAAACAATAAGCAGGGTCTCATGAAAGCTGCTCTGAGAAGCAGTCACAACTGCCAAAGGATCTTTATTATTTCTTTTTATTTTTTTTCCAATTTTATATTTTTACTTTTTAAAACTTATTTTTAATTGGAGGACAACTAGTTTACAACATTGTGTTGATTTCTGCCATACATCAACATGAATCAGCTGTAAGTATACATATGTCCCCTCCGTCTTGTACCTCACTCCCACCCCACACTCCATCCCACCCCTCTAGGTTGTCACAGAGCCCTGGGCTGAGCTCCCTGCATCATAAAGCAAATTCCGGCTATCTATTTTACACATGGTAATGTATATATTTCAGTGTTACTCTCTCAATTCGATCTGCCCCACCCCATCTGTGTCCCAAGTCTGTTCTCTATGTCTGCATCTCTAGTCCTGCCCTGCAAATAGGGTCATCAGTACCACTTTTCTAGATTCCATGTATATGTGTTCATATGTAATATCTGTTCTTCTCTTTTTTGCTTACTTCATTCTGCGTAAGGCTCTGGGTTCATCCAGCTCACTAGAACTGATTCAAATAAGTTCCTTTTTATGCCAAGCGGTCTTTGAATTACCCTAGATCGGGGCATTGAACCTGAGGCTTCTGGTTAGCTGAAGGGTTTGGATCCCCTGTAGAAGGGAAAGGCTACCCACTCCAGTATTCTGGCCTAGAGAATTCCATGGACTGTATAGTTCATGGGGTTGCAAAGAGTCGGACATGACTGAGCGACTTTCACTTTCACTTTGGACCTGGCCACAGAGCCTGTGTGCCAGGCGTGTGGGTCTGTGCATAGAGGTTGCTTGATTCTTTCAGACTCTCAGCACAGACCTCTGCATGAGTCCATCTTGGAGAAGAGAAATAACGCACCTGTGGTCACTGCGTGAACAGCAGCTCAGCCCCAAGGGCCTCCGAAGACCCCATTGGCCAGGTCACCAGCACTGCTCGGAGCGAAACAGGGCAGATGAATAACAGCAAAGCCGGAGACAGTGAGAAGCAGACTGAGAAAAAACCAAACAAAACAAGAGGAGATCGACATGTTAGCCACGACTGTTTCTGGGAGAAATGGGACAAAAGTCTTTTTCTTTTAACTTATTTCTGTATATTCCAGATTTTCTATTTTACAAACCTTTGTTTGAAAGCATGACCATTAAAAGAAGAAAACTCTTTGAAGGCAAAAAGAGATCCCATAGCATTGTCTGAACATACCTCCATCCAATCCCGCCTTTTCTATTTTTTTAGGTTTGAAAGTTTTTCTATTGTTTGAGTTTATAAGTGATACATTTTGGTAACCAGTTTTCCTAGGAAAAAAATGAGAGTTTAAGGATGCATTTAGTTTTCCCTCTGGAACTACTTAGTTTAAGGATTTCATGTAGTATAGTGTTAGTTGCTTAGTGGTGTCCAACTCTTTGGGACTCCATGGACTGTAGCCCATCAGGTTCCTCTGTCCATGGAATTCTCTAGGAAAGAATACCAGAGTGGGTAGCCATTCCCTTCTCCAGTGGATGGTCCTGACCCAGGGATCAAACCCGGGTCTACTGCATTGTAGGCAAATTCTTTGCCATCTGAGCAACAAGGGAAGTCCACTTTAAAGGACAATTGACCAATATCTTCTATAAACATCAGAGTGCATTTTTTGGATTTTTTTTTTTATGGATAGTTTTTATTTCATTTACACAGTTGTAAAGTTTTATCTCTTTAGGGACTAAGCTTCATTCAGGGAGCTGAGTTTGCCCTGAGACACCATTTCAGGGCAACCCTCTTATTTGTCCATTCTTAGCTTCAGAGATGGTTTTAAAAATAAAATTTTAAATTGCAGCTTCAGCTGATGAGTCCAGTGGGATAGCTACTGAACTTGGTAATTATAAGATTTCCTAGAATAAGTTTAATTGGCAAACAGATGCTTGCAATCAGCTGTTATTGTTGCTATAAATATCTCTCTTGCCTTTTCAAGCCCTGGGTAAAGCTACACTAATTGTTTTAGCTTCCAGAACAATGTTAGTTAGGCATTACACATTTATGGGGACTCATTGCAGCCAATTGTTTTGATTCAACTGGGACAGATATCTGTGTAGCTCAGAGAAACTCCTCACACATACAAAAGACAATAAAAAGCTATTTTCATTCTTGTGGGAAAAGGTCACTTTTTTTACCCTTTGGTTGTTAGGATAAGGTTTACAAATCCATGCTTATTTATATCTAGCTACATCATTTTCTAGACTTTCACTCTGAATTGACAGGGATAAAAATAATTTGAATATAAGCCATTAAACTAAATATAAGCCATTTTGTCTCTCAAGTATATATGTCTGACTCTAAACCCTTGTTCTGCTTCTTCCTAGCTGTGTGACCCTGGGCAGCTCACACAGCTTCTCTGATCCTTGTTTATAAAACAGGGATGGTAATGTACATGCCATAAGATGTATATCCTGTAAAATTGCTGTTTTTTGGAAATAAGATTTTGGAAACTAAAGTATGTGATGGTGTGAAGCACCCAGAGCACGTTTAAATTCATTTCCTTTGCCCCCTCTGATTCTCAGAGAAGAATGTCAGTTTTATTCAATTAAGCAAACATTAATTGAGCACTCATTATATGCAAAATCCTGGAGATACCAACACTCCATTTGAGATTTTTAAGAAGTTCATCATCTTCTAAGGAGGACAGACCCCTGTTATGTTCTAAAAGTCTAATGAAAGTGCTCAGGGATCTGAGGGAAAGGAATATTAGTTTTGCCTGGTACAAAAAGGTTTTCACAGCAGCATTTAAGAGCTTCAAGCTAGCCCCTGAAGGATGAGTAGTTCTGACCTAAAGAGAAGCAAGATTTGGAAAATGGAAAAAGGAAGAGAACACAGTAAGAGAACACAGTAAGAGACAAAAGCAATAAGGAAGACAAGACAGTAAATGTGTGCAGTGTGGCCGAGGAACACTGAGGAGAACTGGGTCTCCTCGGAGGAGAGGACCAAGTACCAAAGAGAGAAAGATGGGAGACAGAGTCACCAAAGGCCTAGAAATACCTGTGGCTCATCCACATTGCCTCTGCCAGCGTCTGGCCCTTTAAGGCAGCCTGAGGTCCAGAAAGCAAGTGTTGGCACTCCAGTGGAAGGTCAGTACACACCTATCACCTGTAATTATTTACTCAACAGACCCTCACTGAGTATCTGCTATGTGCCAAGCCCTGTCTGAGACCCTTGAGAGGCAACAGGGAGCAAAACACGGCTCCTGCCTTCATGGGGTTCCATTTTCCCAGGGTAAAGTCACAGTGATCAGATATACAGATAAGTGTGCTATAGTATAAACTTTGGGCTTCCCTGGTGGCTCAGACGGTAAAGAATCTGCCTGCCAATGCTGGAGACACAAGAGATGTGGGTTGGATCCCTGGTTTGGGAGGATCCCCTGGAGGAGGCCATGGCTACTCACTCCAGTATTCTTGCCTGGATAATCCCCATGGACAGAGGAGCCTTGCGGGCTATCGTCCACAGGGTCGCAAAGAGTTGGACACAACTGAGCGACTAAGCAACAGACAGAATGAAATTTGGGGAATAGAGCTGTGAAGTAAAAGTGTAGCGGATGGATGAGAGCTGTTTTCCAGGGGCGGTCAGAGATGTCTTTTGGAGATGATGCTTAACCAGAGACCCGAGTTATGTGAATAACTGTGGGAGAAGCTTCCGGGGAGAAGCGTGGCAGTGGCAAGGCCCTGATTCGGGCAGCTCCACGGGCTCGGGCAAGAGTCAGGAGCCTAGGTGTTCCCAGGGCAGTGCCAGGAAACAAGGTCAGAGATTTGAGGGTGCAGATGAAGCTTCCTAAACCCTAAGCTCCCTAACATGCCCCCAATCATGCTCTGACCTTCTGAGCTTGGTCTTCCCGGAATATGAACTTGGCTCTCGCAGGGCAGTCTCTTGGCCCTCCGTGGGCTCCCTCTGCCCTCACACAAACCCCTGGCCCCAGTGACCCCCACGGCGCACAAGCCTAGACACTCGAGTTCGGAAAGGGAGTGTCTGCAGGGATGCGGTCACGTGGGTGGCTGTGCCTCCCCCGCAGCACCCTCATCCGATTCTCGCCCCGCTCCTCCGGCTGCCCGTAAGGATGCGGCGGGCCGTGGCAGGCTTGGCTCCGAGACTGCCGTCTCCCCCGAGCGTCTCCCTGGTGTCATCACGCCCCCGCCGCTCGTCTCACTTCCTGACCTAACCCTGAACACAGGCCCTTCCATCAGTTTGCCCCAACCCTGAGCTGAGACCGGGCTGGACGGCTTCACAGGATTTTATAGGAGGCTTAGGGAACCCCCGGAGGGACGCTAATAGAGTAACTGACAACGGTCCCCGCCATGGCGGCTCTCAGAACCCTCCAGACCACCTGCAACTGCCTGTCCCGCTTGGCTCCGCCTCTTCCTGGGCAGCCCCCTGCCCCCGGGGTCCGGTCCCCTCAGAGGGGCCCTGAGAGAAGCAGGCAGCCAACGCCTGGTCAGGTCAAGGCCCGCCTTCCACTCCACTTCCTGTCCCAGAATCCTCTTCTTCCGGCCTGATTGACGCCAGCGTCGCTGTGGGAGACCCTGCCCAGCGCCAGGGGCTTGGAGCCCGGCCTGATCACTCCTGAGTGAAGCCGAGTGCGCCTAAGGCTGAGTTCACTCCCGGAGTTATGATTAACCTCTTTATCCCAGACTGCATTTCCTTTCTTGTCCTTCCCAGGCCCCTCGGGACTGAAACTGAAATTGTTAGTCCCTCAGTCGTGTCCAACTCTTTGCGACCCCATGGACTGTAGCCCGCCAGGCTCCTCTGTCCGTGAGATTCTCCAGGCAAGAATACAGGAGTGGGTAGCCATTTCCTGCCCCAGGGGATCTTCCCAGCCCAGGGATCAAACTCAGGGTCTCCTGCATTGTGGGTATATTCTTTACCGTCTGAGTCACCGGGGAAGCCCTCCTCAGGATTGGGAAGAGTCAAAGGAAAGAGGTAACAGACCTGGCAGGGCCTTGGGGGCCCTCTTGGGTGTAAAAGCCCCTCCAAGCCCCACCATCTCGTTCGTAGAAACAAGGTCTGAGTCCCCTATGCCTTCCCCACTTTCCAAAGAGCTGACTCAAGCAGTTAAGGATTAGAACTGTAGTCACTGGACTCCCGACTCCTCCTGGAGACACACACAAGAATCTGGTGCACACCTTGAGTTGTTCTGTAAAAGCTAAGACCCCACGAGGTGCAGTATGGTGACTGTGCAGAGCATAAGCTTGGAGACCCCAGGCTGGTTGTCTGATCACCATCGTTTCAGAAGGGTGGTGACTGAGATCCTGAAACTGTCGCCCTGCTATCTCTCCGCCGACCATTCAGGAGGCCTACAGTCTGGCATCCTAGGATCCTCCCTTAACCCTGTCTCCAAAACCCTCACCTGCAAGCCATCCCAGATTCAGGTCTTTTGAGCCCGAGTCTCCCTGTTCTCCTCTTTTGATGTCCTGCAAGTCAACCCTGACTTTGCTGCCAACACCACTGTCAGAGTTTGGCTCTTGGTGAATCGAACATATGAACCCTCACTCGGTAACAAGAGTTTTGCCTCAGAGTGTCTTTTCAACTGGCGTGATGTGAACAGTTCAGTTGCTCAGTCACGCCCGACCCTTTGCGACCCCATGGAGTGTAGCACGCGCCAGGCCTTCCTCTCTATCACCAACTCCCGGAGTTTACTCAGACTCATGTCCATCAAGTCAGTGATGCCATCCAACCATCTCATCCTCTGTCATCTCCTTCTCTTCCCGCCTTCAGTCTTTCCCAGCATTAGGGTCTGCATGGGTGGAATTCATCCCCCCAAATTCATGTTCAAATTTGTACCCCTAATACCTCAAAACGTGACCTTCTCCAGAGACAGGGTCCTTACAGATGTAATTGTTAAGGTAAGGTCATTAGGATGGGTCCTAATTCACATTGAATGGTGTCCTTAGAAAAAGGGGACATTTGGACAGAAAGACGGACATAGAGGGGCGATGTTGTGCAGAGATACAAAGGTGGCCGCCTGCAAGCCAAGGAGGGAGTCTTAAGACAGACCCTTCCCTCGTGTGAGACAGTCCTGTCTGTGTGTGGCACTTGGCTCCAGCAGCCTGAGCAAATGAACCCACACCCCACGAAGGGGGAGGTGTTGTCTCTATTTTACAGATAAGGAAGCTGACACTCATAAAGTTTTCGTGTTCCCCACAAGGCTTCCCTGGTGGCTTAGTGGTAAAGAATCTGCCCGCCAGAGCAGGAAACACAAGTTTGATCCCTGGATCAAGAAGATCCCCTGGAGAAGGAAAGGGCAATCTGCTCTGTATTTTTGTCTGGGAAACTCCATGGATACAGGAACCTGGCAGGTTTAGGAGCCTGGGGACGCAAAGAGTCAGACACAACTGAGCAACAACAACAGCAAGAAGGGTCTTACATCCAGTCGGAGGCTGAGATTTGGGCGTCCAAGCCCTCTCCCGCCGCCTGGAGCTGCTCCTCTAGGTGGGGGCGTGGGAGGTTGGGATGCCCTGGGGTTTTCCAGGCCTGGAGCAGGCTGCACCCTTGCGCTGCAGAGGAGGAGGCCCCGACGGTAACCATGGTCACTTGTTCCTTCCAGGGTGGAAACTGGTCCAGTGATCTCCCTGGTGCCCACATAGGGCAGGACACCTCCCTCCCGGGGAGGGAAGGGATCGGATTCCTGGCAGCCAGGAGGAAGAAAGTTTCCTTATTTACATCGGAAAGCTAATGAAAGCCTCCTTGGGAGTTCCAGCTCTTTAACCCCAGGGGAGTGACCCCTGGGAAAATAAATAAGGCGGCTTTGGGAAATGTGTGAAAATGACAGTGTGCAGAGGAGGAGGCCCCTCTCCCAGGCTGCTGACCTCCCATCGCTGCAGCTCGGGGTCTCCTGGCCCCTTTTCAGGGCCTGCTGGCCTTCACCCCGTTGCCTATGCTGGCTTCTCCACCCCTGGGGGTGCCTGGGGGCTGGGGGCAGGGGCTGCTCCTACCTCCCCCTTGAACAGGGAAGGAAACCCAAGCTCAAGGACTCAGAGAAAGCAGAGCTCAGATGGAAACACAAGGTTTTACTGTCTCCCCATAGAAATCTTCGGGAGACCGTTGCCAAGCGCTGGCTGTTTGTAGGAGGGAAAAGTGAAAGTGTGAGTCACTCGGTCCTGTCTGACTCTGTGACCCCATGGATGTAGCCCACCAGGCTCCTCCGTCCATGGAGATTCTCCAGGCAAGAACACTGGAGTGGGTTGCCATGTCCTCCTCCAGGGGATCTTCCCCACCCAGGGAATGAACCTGGGTCTCCCAGATTCTAGGCAGATTCTTTACCGTCTGAGCCACAAGGAAGACTTTGTCGGAGGGAAGGAGGGCTCTCTGTTGCGGCTGAAGGGCCTCGGAGCTCCCTCGTCACAGGCCCCTTCACCCACCCTGGCTCCTAAAAGTGTTGGAACTGGGAACCAGCTTGGTCCTTGTACAAAGGAGTCCCCGAGTCCACCGGGCAGGTGCGATATGACCACTTCAGGGCTGCGTTTGTGGAGCAGGCTTCTCCCAAGAGCAGAGGTGCTGGGAGAAGATTCCAGGCCAGGAGATTGTTTGGGGCTGGGGTGGGGGTGCTGCTGCCGAGTTCTGCCACCTGACTTCCATCCCCTTCATCCTGTGACAGCAGCTTTCCAGCTGGGGCCCAGGGAGACCCTGGGGGTCAGACTCGAAGGACGGAGGGGGCCTAGGGGGTAAGTGACTCACCTGGGATGACCACATCACAGGGAAAGAACAGTAAGTCCGATGAGGGGGCAGCGAGCACGGACCTGCCACCCGCCCCCCCACCCTCTGCCCTGGGGGTGGAGGCTGTGACAGGATGGATCTCCCAGGCAGCCAGGAGGGGGCAGGAGGCGGGGGAGGGGGCTCCTCATCCAGAAAAGGCCCTAAGGCTCCAAGGGGCCTGATAAGTGCCCCCCACGAGGGTGCTGGGGCCCCAACAGGGGACTGGCCTCCCCCAGAGCCTCAGGCAAAACCTGCAGAGGAGGCTTTCCACACTGGAGCTCCTTCCCTGGGGAGGAAGTGTGTCGGGGGGGTCATTCCAGCAGATCCAACCTCTGGACAGGAATAAGCCAGAGGCTGGAGTCTGTTCTCCTTCTTAAAATATTGAGACAAATTCACATCACATAGAATTAACCCCTGTCAAGAGTACAGTTCACGGGCATTTAGTCCATTCGCCATGTTGGACAACTACTGTCTCTGTCTAGTCCGAGCAGGCCTCCATCACCTCCAACGAAAGGTCACCTCCGAACTCACGAAACAACTGCTCCACCTCTCCCCGGGCCCCAGGAACCCCCCTCCCTGCAATCTGCATCTGTCTTGCTGGGGTCACCTCTTCAGGATGCTTCCCACAAATGGCCCTGTGTGAGCCTCTCTTCTCCTCAGCGACCTGCAGAGCACCAGATCAAGAAGAGCTGAACTGCGGTTTCCATTCTGATACACGTTATCCTATGTTGAGACTCTCGCGTGTGGGTTTCATAATGAAAGTCACGCATGTCATGGCAGGAAACCCGAAAACTGACAAAAATCCCCAAACAGACACTTAAAATGGCTCCCGGTCCCATTACTCAGAATAACTATGCTAATATTTCAGAGATAAATCTTCCACTTTTCCCCCCAAGCTAACATCAGTGAGCAGCCAGGCTGTGCTACTAGCTACGGGCCTGGGGTTGGTTTCATGACCTCTGTATCGCCTTTCCTCATCTGTACAAGGACATGAAAATAGGACCTAATTCAGGGGTCGATTGAGCGAGTGAAAGAGTGCATGATACATGTGAAGAACTGAACATGGAGCAAACCACAGAATAAATGCTGAGCCAATGCATGAAAGTGAAAGTCACTGTGTCATGTCCGACTCTTTGCGACCCCAAGGACTATACAGTCCATGGAATTCTCCAGACCAGAATACTGGAGTGGGTAGCATTTCCCTTTTCCAAGAGATTTTCCCAAACCAGGGATTGAACCCAGGTCTCCCACATTGCAGGCAGAGTCTTCACCAACTAAGCTACCAGTGAAGCCCAACTATTATCATATTTTCCCCACAACTCAATGTCATGGGCATCATTATATCTGCAGAGGAAGAAACCGGGAGTCAGAGAGGTCAAGCAATTTGCCAAAAGGCAAAAGGAAGCAAATACTGCTTTTTGAGTCCAGTCCGGGATGCGCTTGGTGGTCATCACCGCCCTCTTGCAGAGAAGGATGCCGAGGTGCTGGGAGGTTGGTGTCTGCGGTCACACAGCGAGTTGGGGCAGAGCTGGCTCCCAGCAGACCTGGTGTCTGCCTCCGTCCCGCCCCCACGGCCCCCTCCCGGGTACCGAAGGCCCCTCACCTGGGAAGGAGACCCCCTGGCTGGGTGCCTCACCTCTGTGCGGCTCCAAGCTCCCCATTCTCCCTCCTGGATCCGCAGGGCTGTGCTCGGGGGCCTGGTCGTCTCCAGGGGACCCTGACGTGCCCCTGCAGGGCTCCAGGAGAGCAGAGGGGCTTCAGACGCCCCGAGGACGCCGGCTCGTCAGTGCCCGGGTCCCCACCTCCGGGGCCGCCCGGGGCCGCTTGGATACGGTCCAGGGCCCTCCGGCGAGGCCGCGCCAGGACGCGCCGTCTGCTGCTAGCCTGGAGCCAGGCCCCGGCCGCCCCTCTCAGACGCCGTCCGTGGGGGCCTTCCCCTCCGCCCCGGAGCAGAGTGAGCCCTGAGCAACCCTGAGAAAGGCCTCAAGCCCTGAAGCTTGGAAGCCGTCTCAGGCCGGAGCTGTCGGCACTGCCCGCTCAGCGCTCTCAGCGTTGCTTTGTAACTAGAACAATCCTCTGGGGAGTGGAGCCTTCCCTGAGATTCCATGGGAGAGCTTCGAGGCTGCAGCCTTCTCCCAGGATGCGAATTAAAAACACCACTCGACCAAGTCAGCGTCACAGATAATACGCCATGGAGGACCGCAGGACCCCAGGGCTCAAGCGTGGCTGGAATCCCTGCAGGGCTCTCCTCCCCGCCGCCCTCTTTCTGTCTGGAGGCCTCTGGAGACGAGGGCACTTCTCAGCAGGAGCTGCGTCCTCGTCACTAGGGGCACGCGCTGCCTGGGTCCCGGCCGCCCCCGGGGAGTCACAGGTCGGTGAGGCGGCCTGGCTTGACTTTGGAAGCGGAACACCCCTCCCCCCAGTGAGGCTCGTGCGTCCTTTGCTGGGGGCTTGGCAGGACTCCGGTAAACCTCCGGGCTCCTCAGTTCCCAAGGCGTCCCCAGGTGAAGCCTTGTTCGTGAACGTAGACATTGCAAATGCCTTGGACTGTGTCCCTGGAGGCCGTCAGGCACCCTAGGTGATGAGAGGACTGAGCAGGCGGAGCCCTGCTGCGTGCATGGTGGTGCTGAGGTTTGGGTGTGGCCTTGACACCCAGGAAGACTCACAGCGTCCACTCGGGATAGACCCGTGGGGCAGGTGATGCCTGGGGGACTCTGCCTGCCCAGCCTCTCTCCTTGGCCCTTTTGAACAAGTGAAAACTCACTTGATACACCTGGAAAATCCTGCTCATCCACGACCCATGGAGAAGGCTCCCAGACACAGAGGAGATCCCACCCTAGAGTTTAATTGACGGATCAGGGGACAAAGCAACAGGACCGCTCCAACATCTAAAGCAGAGGTCCCCTGCCCCTGGAACACGCACGGGTCCCAGTCCACAGCCTGTTGGGAACTGGGTTACACAGCAAGAGGTGAGTGGGGGTGAGCAAGTGACGCCTCCTCTGTATTCACAGCCACTCCCCATCGCTCCCATCACCGCCTGAGCGCCGCCTCCTGCCCAACTTGGGGCCGCACTAGATTCTCATAGGAGGGAGAACCCTCCTGTGAGCTGGGCCTGCATCGGGTCTAGGTGGCATGCTCCTTAGAGAATCTGATGGTCTATTTCTGCATTTTGGTGAGGTGCGTAACTATTTCATTATGTATCACAAAGAAATAATAATAGAGGCAAAGTGCAATGGGCTTCCCTTGTGGCTCGGCTGGTAAAGAATCTGCCTGCAATGTGGGAGATCTGGGTTCCATCCCTGGGTTGGGAAGATCCTCTGGAGAAGGGAAGGGCAACCCACTTCAGTATTCTGGCCTGGAGAATTTCACGGACTGTCTAGTCCATGGGGTCGCAAAGAGTCGGACACGACTGAGCAAATTTCACTTTGTCACACTTGTCACTTTGCACAATAAATGTAATGCACTTGAGTAATCCTGAAACCATCCCTAACCCTCCTGTCATCTGTGCAGCAGACCCTCCTGGGGGTGCCTCTCAGCTGGCTTGACCCTCTTCACCTGCTGCCAAAGCCCCCGCCAGGTCTGGGCATCCCCTCTCCCACCCGCTCGAGGGAGCTGGCCCCGCTGAGCCCACGGGCAATGGATGCAGCTCGGTCTGAGCCATCCGTGGTCCCTCGTCGCCCGCATCCATGATGGCTTAGGTGTAGCCATGGGGGGCGACCCTGGCTCCTGAGGGAAAAGGAGAGGGTCCTTTGGGGGTTGGGGGAGGGTTTCCTCCCTGATGGAAAGGATGTGTGAGGAGCAATCGCCCCTCTGTTCCCGGACGTAATTCCGAGAAGATTCTGATCAGAGGCCGAGCCGCCGTCTTGCAGCCACGAGACAAAGCTGAGAACAAAGCCAGCGAACCGAGCAGCGCGGAAGCACCCGGGCCCCGGGTCAGGTTAGACAGCCCGCTCCCGGCTGACACTCCGCTACTTGTGTCTGAGAGAATAGATCTGTAGCTGCTGAAGCTGTTGCTGTCAATGCTTGAGTGTGTGTGTGAGGATCACTCGGCGGAACTTTTAAAGCACAGGGGTGTGAGTTACGGCTGAGAGAAGCTCCCAAATTTGAGTTTCCAGCAAATCTCAGATGATGCCGATGCTAATCCTGGGCTACACTCTGAGTCAAAAGTGAAAGTGTTAGTCCCTCAGTCGTGTCCGATTCTTTGCAACCCCATGGACTGTAGCCCACCTGGTTCCTCTGTCCAAGGAATTCTCCAGGCTACAGTACTGGAGTGGGTTGCCATTTCCTTCTCCAGGGTATCTTCCTGACCCAGGAATCAAACCCACATCTCCTGCATTGCAGGCATATTCTTTACTGTCTTAGAGTAGGCATGGCTGAAAGTCATTTTCGTCATGCACTCTATTTCTTGCAACCCAGAACATGCTAGCTGTTAAGTGCTTTTGACCCATACGTGACAACAGAGAACTCTACTTCACATTCACAAAGGTCTGATGCAGCCCTAGTTCATCTGAACTTAAGATTCAGGAGGTGACTTGCTTTGCAGATGAGGAAGCCAAGACCTAGACAATTGCACTTGCTGGAAGTCTTTTGTTGGCGAGGGACAGAATCCTGGCTCCAAAGGAGTTTAAACATAAAGGTTGTTGACTTAGGTGTCCAGAAAGAATAGGGGCAAATCCAGGCAGAGCCGGATCCAGTCGTTCCAGTGATGTTGCCAGGGCTTTGTTTTGTTTTATTCTCTCTGACTGTTGACCAACTTTCTTCAAGAAGCATAGAACCTGACCATTAGTAACCTAAAGTTCTCACTGCCCCTCACAGGACTGAGATCCCCAAATGAAGTGTTTCTCTTGTACCGTGTCCAGATATGAAACCCTTGGACCACTCGCTGGGAGGAAAGAATGGAATTGGTGAGAATGGTTAGGAAGCAACCCCAGTCTCCAGGCATGAGATGATATGGCTCATGGCAGACTGGGAGGCATAAAGGTTGTGAAAAGCAGCAGAGTGTGTTTAAATTCAAGTATCTTCTTGAGATTTTCATTTACATATATTTAAACATCAGACAAAAATACCAGAATTCTTGTTGCAGCGCTTGATCCTGAAAATGTGATTCCCTGTGGTTGGAGTTTTTCTTTGACCCTGCAGCTTGAAAATGTTAATTATTGCCTCCTCTGACTCAATGGACACGTCTGAGCAAACCTCAGGAGATGGTGAAAGGCAGGGAAGTCTGGCATGCTGCAGTCCATGGGGTCGCAGAGTTGGACAAGACTGAGAAACTGAACAACCGTTAGTTATAGGGACCCTGAAAGCAGAAAGCATATCATTCATTCGTTTCCTTAACAAATATTTGCTGGCCCTTCTGTGTGCCTGACTGGAGGGATAACATCGATAATGCTGTGTCCATCCCTTTGAGGATATGGCATCTGGACACTCCGGCTCCCCACAGACCAAACATCCCCGGAGGGGCAGCCTTGGGGCAAAAAGAATCACTTCATCACACTCTCCTTCAATTTTCCTTTAGGTTTCTATAGGCAGTTTTGTCTTGGGTTTGACCACAGACTGATTCTACCATCTGCCAATTTAGAATTTGGTCAAATGTGCATTTAGTGACCTCCAAAATGCACACACACAGAGACACACACACGTGCACACATATACACACACATGCACACATATGCACATGCACACTCACACACACACACACACATACACATTGCACATACATGCCGCATGCTCCCAATGTCTTCAAGCCTCCCCAGGCTGGAGTTATGATCACCTTGACCATAATCCCTATGGTTTGCAGGTAGGTCTTCTATTTATATTCCAGGCCTTTTCCATCCCAAATAGCCTATTAGCTGAGTCAGAATGGATCTCAAACACCAGCTTCCAGACTATCTTCAGATCCCCTGCACACCCCTCTGGATCTTAAGACTTGAGTCAGACTTGTTTTGCCAAAATTCCACTCATCTCTTGAGGTCCCTTGCAGAGCTCCCAGCACCTTCAGTGGCTGTGTGAACTCATCCGTCTTTGGGTGACAGAAACAGTGGGGATCACAGCTGGGGTCTTCCTGCCAGCCAGGGACTGACTTCACGCCTGTATCGTTTAGGCCTTAGGGTTGGCTCTCCTGTGTGTGACTACACAAGAAACTGACAGGGGTTTAAACACGACAGGTGTTTATCTCTTCCTTATGTAACCGAGTCTGGAGATGGATTGCTCAGGGTAGAATGATGGCCTCATAGCCATCAAGACTTAGGTTCCTTTTACTTTTTGCTTCTCCATCATCATATATCCTCAAGGTCACCTCTGATCCATGTCCAGTGCATGGCAGCCAAATTGGAGGCGAGAAGGAGAGATGATGGGAAAAGCAGAGTGTGTATCTCCTCATTGAAGTGAATTTTCCTGCAGGTTCCACCTGAGTTTTGCTTGTATACAGGGACAAAGATGTTGTTGTCCACTAATAGTAACTTCTTTAGATGAAAAGCAACCCACCTTTAGCTGGGGTCATCACAGTGTGGAACAGAGACTATCTTTTTCGGTTTAGATATCTAGCCACTGGAAAGGAGATGGATGGTCAAGTCCAGCTTCTAGAAAGTGTCTTTCAGTCTGGCTCCTGCTGGCTGGAATGCAGAAGTGATGGCTGGAGTGCAGAAGACATTTTGGACCATATACTGAGGATATTAAACGAGATAGAAGGTGTCTCGGTCTTTGACAATCATGGGATGTCTGTGCCAGACTTGATCGGCACACAGGCAGGCAGTATTGTGAGACATAAACGTCTATCTTGATTTAGGGAGTGTTATGTTAACCGTTGGTGCAGAGCTGGGCAAATATCATAAGTAATACACAAGTGGCTACCAACTCCTCAGGCAGTGACTCTCAACTGGGAGTTTAGGGATTGGAACTGGAGGTCATGCTCTTTTTAGCGTATTTATCAGAAGCTCCATGGAGCTTTGACTAACTGACACCCTTTTCCAACCCCAGCCCCCTGCCCAGAGGTTGTGACACACCCAACACCCTATTGGAAATCATTGTAGGGACAATGTTAATGAGGGACACATGTTAAGCAAGGTAATAGTATGGAGGCAGGAAGGAAGTTGAGGCTATTTAAGCTAGAGTCCATCCTAAAGGAGATCAGTCCTGGGTGTTCATTGGAAGGACTGATGCTGAAGCTGAAACTCCAGTACTTTGGCCACCTTATGCAAAGAGTTGACTCACTGGAAAAGACCCTGATGCTGGGAGGGATTGGGGGCAGGAGGAGAAGGGGACGACAGAGGATGAGATGGCTGGATGCCATCACTGACTCGATAGGCATAAGTTTGAGTAAACTCCGGGAGTTGGTGATGGACAGGGAGGCCTGGTGTGCTGGGATTCATGGGGTCGCAAAAGAGTTGGACACGACTGAGTGACTGGACTGAACTGAACTGAACTGAAGCTAGAAGGCTGATGATCACACGGGCACAATCTGGAGGATGAGCGGTGGAGGCGGCTTAGGTGGGTGACATTAGATTTGGAGCTGACTGAGGCATCCACACGGAGGTGTCCATCCATGCCACCCAGCCACACGGTGATGCCCAGAAGTCGGTCAGAAGAGCCGCCTTGGAAGTCACTGCGGCAAAGTTCTTTTTGAAGACTTGAGATCTGTAGAGGAGAACAGACACAAGAGGGAACCCACGCCAGGGGGTCCATCAGGGCTGAAGGGCAGGGGGAAGTAGAACAAATGGAAATGAAGGAGACAAAGAAGCAGCACCTGGAGAAAGGGAGAAAGCGGGGCGCGACGCCGGCTGAGGCCAGGCAGCAGCGCTTCTGGAGGGAAGGGGGAAATGGAGTGGAGGCACCAAGAGCTCAGAACCAAGAAGGACAGACCATAGCAGGGCAGGCGAGCGAGCCTGGGGTTCAGAAACCTCTGGTGACCCCACGGGGTGAGGCTCAGGGGCTTATGGCAGGTGGGACAGGTGGTAGTTTCATGAAGTCTAAGACAAAATAAATAACAGTAATGCAAGAGGCAGCTGTGAAAACCACCTTGATGGCTCAGATCATTCCCTGGTAAGCAAAGGTTATAACCAGATCCTGCGCTTGTATGATACTTGATGCCTTGCCAGGCAAAACGCTGCATAATTTGGAAGACTTAGTGCAAAACCAAAGGTGAGTTCCTTGTCCAAAAATTATGAAAAAGATTAAAGGTGGTGACAGCATTGAAATGAGTGTGGACCCCTGTCCAGCTGGACGGGCTGTGGTTTATTATAGCAAAAGCTCAGAGAGTGTGAACAGCAACAAAAAGAGGGGCACGGGGCTTGGGGAAGGGGCCAGGAGAATCCCAGGGTGAGGAGCCCGTGGGCCTCTCCCAGGAGACTCAGGATGGTCCTCACTCCTCCCAGCCGCCACATGAGACCTGTGCACTGTGCCCTTAGCCAGCCAACTGCACACACCCACCCTGGGTGTCCAGGGTCTTTGTTGAGATGAGCCGTTCAGACACAGCTGACTGCCTCTGTGGCTGACTTTTGTATGTAGCTCCTTCCAGCAGGGCAAGCTGATACTGCTTGGCCCATGGGCCCCACCCTAGACCACAAGGTCAGGGCAAACTGTCTGGCATAGCCCCAAACCCAGGTAACCAAAGGCACTGCTAGCAGGCAGAACATTCCAAGGGCTTGAAGGTTACCTCCCAGGAGCTGGAGGCAAAGCCACGCCTTTGGGCACAATCAGTCAATCCTTTATTGCAGGGCTCCTTAACCCCTGGGACTCAGACTGGTACTGGTCCTTGCCCTGTTAGGAGTGGGCCCCACGGCAGGAGGTGAGTGCCAGGTGACTGAAGCTTTATCTATGCTCCTCACTGCTTGCTTGCATCACTGCCTGAACCACTCCCCATCTGCCACTCCCCACCCCCACTGTCCTTGGAAAAATTGTCTTCCACAAAATCTGCGCCTGGCGCCAGAATGCTTAAGGACTGCAGCCCTACTGCGCACCAAGCTGCCTCTACCTCCAGCTTGTCTGTCTGTTTCTCTGGATTGGAGGGCCCAGGCCTTTTCTTAGAAAGTCCCTCTAACGTGTCTGCCCGCCTGTACCTTCTCCCAGTCCCTGGAGGTGGGCACAACAGACATTGTGATTTCTAGTTCCCAAATGAGTCTGCGGAGGCCCGAAGTGTAGCAGAAACTTCTTCAAAGTCACCCAGGTTATTCTCATGCTCACGTGTCCTGGGACCTAGGCCCGTATCCTTCGGACTGCACCCAGCTGCCAGGGGCAGGGGTCACCCGCTGGGCAGCAGCTGCGCAGGAAGAAGCGGTCATTGGAAAGGTCACAAGAGTGAAGTTAGCTATGCTTCACCTCAGATGCACTGAGATCTGAATTTTTTTAAAAACCCATACAAGCCTGCTGAAATTAACCATCCACCTTGGCCATCCAAGCATCCTCCCGGGAGAATACAGAGGCAGGGTTTGTGGATACATTTCTGCCTGTCGTTACAAGCTGCCAAAAATAGTCTTCCTTCTCTGTGTTGGGGAATCCGGCCAGACTTTCCAGGAGACAGGACGATCCCGGGGTCCCTCCCTGCACCCCTTGAATGGAAGCCAAGCCTGTCTCTAGTACTGCTGTGAATTCCCTGAACCACTGGTCCTCCACTTTGGCTGAGAGGCTGAACCCTTCGTGATGCACCAAGCTGTCTCCCAGCCAGAGGACAGTTCTCCCCGAGCCTTACCGCCGGCTGGTCCCATCTGCCGCGGGAAGCCTGGGGGAGAGACGGTCACTAAGGTAACCCAAGGCCCCGGGGGCAGACACACAGACTCACAGCAGCTGCCACTGCTGGGCACGCGGCCTGTGCCCTGCTCTGGGCGGGGGGTGGGGAGGCTCCCAGGGGTCCTCTGCCAGCTGAGGCCTCCAAACCGGGGCATGTGCAGCTGCCTGGAGTGAGCCTTCTAGGTCTCTGCACACTCCTGTCGGATCATGGCGACCCCAGGGACCTTGGGGACCTCCTCTCCAACTGGGGAGACTGCAGCCAGGATGGAACTGACACTTAGCAGCAGAGCGGGGACTTATGCTCAGCAGTCCTGACCCCTGCTCTTCTTTTGGGATGACGTCTTGATGCAATGGGCTCCCCAGGATCCCATAGAGAGGGGCTGAACACTGCCGTCGTGGGCGGCATTCATTCATTCATTCACTCACATAGCAGACTTTTACTTCAGTGTTTACTGTAGCCATTTCCCAGGGCTACCACAATTTGGTGACCTTAAATAGCAGGAAGTTATTTTTGAACAGTTCTGGAGGCGAGAAATCCAAAGTCAAGGGCGGTACTCCCTTCAAAGGATCTGGGGGCGTGTCCTTTCCCATCTCTTCCAGCGCCTGGCAACCCTGGGCATCCCTTGGATGGGGTCTGCATCCCTCTAACCTCGGGCTCCTGGACGTGTCCTGAGCTGCAGGTCTGGGCTCCTGAGCAGACGATAGGGACACCGGGGCCTGAGGGCTCGGCCTCTGGATTTCAGGGGCCCCCAGGCAAGTGGCACCTCCCTCCTGGAGCTGCTCTAGAGGCCCACAGAGCAGCAGCAGCAGGGGTGGAACCTGCTCCCCTGGGGCCGGGAGGGCCATGGGAAGTCAAGGAAGGAACCAGACTAGAACCTTCACAGAAAAACTGTTCAGGAGGCTGCTGGCCGGGCAAGGGGACCTCCAGGGTGAGCCCCTCGGGTCAGAGATGTGACGGGACTTCCCTTGGGGTCCCGGAGTTAAGATCTCATACTTCCACTGCAGAGGCCATGGGTTCGACCCCTTGTGGGGGAACTAAGACCCCCACATGCCAAGTGGTGCGACCAAAAAAAAAAAAAAAGATGTGAGAGGTCAGACAGAGTACACCTCCCACGCCAGGAGCCCCAGGAGGTGACAAGGGTGGGGAAACGAGGGATGGGGGTATCTCTGAAGAGCCCACAAAACACCCCATGAAGGAAAGAGGAGAAAGGGGGCTGTCAAGAATGAATTATATACCCCCCTCAAAGTATGTTGAAGTCCTGCACCCCAGGGCCTGTGAATGTGATCTTATTTGGGAATGGGCTTGTGGCTAATGTCATTAGTGAAGATGAGGTCACCCCTCATCTTCAGAGGAGGAGGTGGTCTTAATCCCCATGACTGGCATCCTTATAAGAAGAGGGGACTCCGCAGGTACAGAGAGGAAGAGGCTGTGTGAAGACAGAGGCAGAGACTGGAGTGATGCTGCCACAGCCCAGGATACCAGGAGCCAACAGAGGCTGAAAGAGGCAGAGAGGAGCCTCCCCTGAGACTTCAGAGGAAGTGTGACCCTGCGCAAACCTTGATTTTGAACTTCTGGCCTCCAGATTGTAAGAGGGTAGATTTCTGTTGGGTTAAGCGCCCCAGATCGTGGTGGTTTGTTAAGGACGGCAGCCCTGAGAAATTAACCAGAGGGCCCGCCTTTGGTTGCATGGCAGGTTGTGGTGGCTATTTAGTTGGTAAGTCGTGTCTGACTCCTTGCAACCCCATGGACTGTAGCCCACCAGGTTCCTTTGTCCAGAGGATTTCCCAGGTAAAAATACTGGAGTGTGGGGCCATTTCCTCCGCAGGGGCTCCTCCCTACCCAGGGATCGCACCCAGGTCTTCCGCGTCTCCCAGGCTGCACTCAGTTTATCACTGAGCTTCCTGGGAAGCCCATACAGCAGGAACCAGCAGCCTGAGATGCCAACAGGAATTCAACAGAGCTGTCTGTCTGCACATCTCCTTCCTCTTCACTCACCCTTCTCCGGCTCCGGAGGATCCAGACACACCAGGTGTATGGAGGAAAGGAGAGGAAACACATGGGTACAGACCAGCCACTGGCTGTCTCTAGGAATTAACTACCCTGGGAGGGGCTCCAGGGTCAGCAGGGCCCCAAGATGTCAAAGCATCAAAGAATGCATAGTTAAAAGGCCCAATTAATACAAGAATGGTTTCTTTGCTACTGCAGAACTGACCGATTGCGTGAGGTATGGCTTCTGCAACCTTCTAGAAGGTGAAGAAACAGGATGAGCTGAAGGACACATGGTGTCCTCACGCCTGCTGCGGTTCTGCCTGCACTGGGGGAAGGACATTGCTTTGATGAGATGAAAAAGAAAAAAAAACAAGTCAGCCTCAGATTAGATTGAAATCTTTAACTGTCTGAAAATAGCCAGAATGAGCTACCAAATCTGCCTATGCCACGTGGGACGTTGCCTCCAAGAGCCCAGACGGGGAAAGGACTCCAAGGACACGTGCAGGTAGATATATCTGATGGGCTCCGATAGGAACTACCCCCTCAGCTGCAGCAGGTGGAGCCAGAACGACTCTGAAGACACAGGTGATGGCAGGAAGTGATCTCAAAATCCCCGCCATCCCTGGTGACTTTCCAAAACGGGAAGAACTCTCAGTTCAGCTTCACAGAAGGTCTTCTCCGGGGACTGAAACCAAACCCTGAGCTCAGGTCACTGCAGAGAAATGATCCGGACTTCAAGGAATTGCAAAACACGTGTTCGGGCTACAGATTCCCCTGGAGGCTGACCAGCCTTCTGCGGTGAAGATGGGCTTTCAGAGAGGGGGACACGTTTGAGACTGGAGGTGGTGATGCAAATGCCAGTGCCAACAGATCAGGGCTTCCTGGGCGAGGGCCTGGGCGCTTGGCACAGATGCTGTGCGTCTTTGTTCTTGGCCAATTGTGCAGCTGGCTACGTGGCTTTATCACTGGGTTTACTGCAGGAATCAAGACCCTCTGGTGGTTTCTAGGCAGAAAGAGAATTAGGGAACTAGATGGTTACAGAGTCATCTGAAGGCTATTGAGAAAATGGGAGGTGGGGGAGGGGGGGCTCTAGACTGGATCTCCAGGATTCCCTGGTGCTAAAGTGATTAAAGGGCTTACCTGATAGCTCAGTTGGCAAAGAATCTGCCTTCAGTGCAGGAGACTCTGGTTCAATTCCTGGATCAGAAAGGTCTGCTGGAGAAGGGATAGGCTACCCACTCCAGTATTCTTGGGCTTCCCTTGTGGCTCAGCTGGTAGAGAATCCACCTGCAATGTGGGAGACCTGGGTTTGATCCCTGGGTTGGGAAGATCCCCTGGAAAAGGGAAAGGCTACCCACTCCAGAATTCTGGCCTGGAGAATTCCACGGACTGTATGTCGAGGGAGTCGTAAAGAGTGGGACACGACTGAGCAACTTTCACTTTCCAGTGGTTAAGACTCTGTGCTTCCACTGCAGGGGGTGCAGGTTTGATCCCTGATCAGGGAAGTAAGATCCTGCACACAGCACAAGCACACTCATGTACACACACACACACACACACACACACAAGTCAACTGAGTCTCCAGCAGTGTGTAAAGAGTAGACAGGATTTGTTTTCATCGGTACATTAGGAAACTGATACGATAGTTACTGTTGTCAAGGAAGAAGTGTGTCATGCTCAGAGATCCCTCGAAACAGGAGGTCTGGCAAGCTATGCAGGGCCACGTGGGAAAGCACCACGGTCCTTTGGAGGCCGTGAGAGTAAGAGGAAAACGTGGACAAAGAAGAGCCTCTACCCTGTTCCCAGGGAAGGGACTGGCTGAGGGCAGGCTGGCTTGGGGTTGGCTGGTGGGAATAACTTCAGCAGACTCTGGGGCATGGATGCTGCCCCTGGGAGTCTGGTCCCCGGCTTTGGTGGGGAGTAGGGCAGGTGAGCGGTGGCTCAGATGGTGAGAGCCTTAGAGGAGGTGGCTGGGGGTCTGGGCTCTGCATTACTGGTCAGTTTACGTAGGAAACACAAGAGTACAGGCCAGCCTCTGGCTGTCTCTAGGAATTAGTTACCCTGGGAGGGGTTCCAGGGTTGGCAGGAGCCGAAGATGTCAAAGCATCAAAAAAATGCAGAGTGAAAAGGCCTGATTAATACAAGAATGGTGTCTTTGCTACTGCAGAACTGACCGATTGCATGAGGAATGGTGTCTGCAACCTTCTGGAAGATGAGGAATCAGGCCTCAAGGAAGCTGCTGAGTGTCGGAGGATCAACAGGTGTGTACAAACTGCCAACAGAGCTAAGGCACCAAGTCCTCCAGCCACAGCGCCTGCTGCTGTTCTCATTATTGTTCCGAACTGTGTACTTGGGCTCCACAATGATCATATCACTAGGTTTGCAGTTAAAAAGGGAAATCATCCCTGTCATCTGATTATCCACTAACAATGCAATATCCCAGGGTCACAGTTCTGCTCACACATGCTTACTTGGGAGCACCTGTTGTTCGGTCACTCAGTCATGTCTTTGTGACCCCATGGACCACAGCACACCAGGCTCCTCTGTCCTTCACCATGTCCTGGAGTTTGCTCAAATTCATGTCCATTTAGTCCGTGATGCGATCTAACCATTTCATCCTCTATCACCCCCTTCTATGTTTGCCTTCAATCTTTCCCAGCATCAGGGTCTTTTCCAATGAGTCGGCTCTTCATGTCAGGTGGCCAAAGTATTGGAGCTTCAGCTTCATCAGTCCTTCCAATGAACAACCAGGACTGATCTCCTTTAGGATGGACTGGTTGGATCTCCTTGCAGTCTAAGGGACTCTCAGAGTCTTCTCTGGTACCACAGTTTTAAAACATCAGTCGTTCATTGCTCAGCCTTCTTCACAGTCCAGCTCTCACATCTATACATGACTACTGGAAAAACCTTAGGTTTGATTATACTCAGCTTTGCCAGCAAAGTGTTATCTCTGCTTTTTGATACGCTGTCTAGGTTTGTCAAGGGCTTCCCTGGTGGCTCAGATGGGAAAGAATCTGCCTGCAGTGTGGATCCCCTGGAAGATTCCTTGGAGATGGGAATGTTCCCACTCCAGTATCCTTACCTGGAAAATCCTTTGGACAGAGGAGCCTGGAAGGCCACAGTCCATAGAATCACCGAGAGTCAGACAGGACTGAAGCAACTGGGTGTGCACTATATGTGTCACAGCTTTCTTGCAAAGAGCAGGGATCTTTTAATTTCATGGCTGCAGTCATCACCCACAGTGATTTTGGAGCCCAAGAATATAAAATCTGTCCCTGCTCCCACTTTTCCCCATCTATTTGTCATGAAAGGATGGGATCAGATGCCATGAACTTTTCTAATGTTGAGTTTCAAGCCATCTTTTTCACTCTCTTCTTTCCCCTTCATCAAGAGGCTCTTTAGCAGCACTTAGATGCACCAGGTTCAAGTGAATAGCAGTGTCCTGGGGATAAGCGAGTAGTTTTGAACCTCATTTTTCCATGAGGACTTGGGCCTTGCTGGGGATTATGTTGCCTAGGAGAGGACCTGCTAACAAGGATGGTTTCCAGCACCTTCCTGAAATATCCCAATAGTTCTTCCACATGTGGTATGTTTTCTGCTGCCCATGAGGTAAGCTGCAAAGTGAGCCAAGCCTCAAAGCAGGGTGATGAGGAGGCAAACCCCATATTCAACCAGGGAGGGCCAGTCCCTGAATGTGCATTTCCTGGAGTTGGGGAAACCAAGTGAGGGAACTGTTCGGTGAGCAGGGTCAGAGGACATCAGGGGTGGCAGACCACAGATCTCTCCCCTACGTCAATGAAGGCCAGTGTCCCAGCTTGCTGCTTGCGCCCCGTTTTCCAGGAGACATCTGCATTTCTTTGTGCTCTTTCACTCACAGCTTTTATGGATTGTATTAACAACTTATCCTTCACAACTACAAATGTGATACACACTCATTGTAAGACTGAGAAATGTATAAAAATAAATCACCACAATGACAACAGGTGTCATACAGTAAGTCCCCTATAAACAAAGTAGTTCCATTCTGTTCTGTTCTGAGCGTGCTGCTTGAAAATTCAACAAAGTTAGCCTAGGTATCCGAACTAACATGACAGACTATATAGTTCAGTTCAATTCAGTTCAGTCGCTCAGTTGTGTCCGACGCTTTGAGACCCATGAACCTCAGCACACCAGGCTTCCCTGTCCATCACCAACTCCCAGAGTCCACCCAAACCCATGTCCAGTTTGAGTCAGTGATGCCATCCAGCCATCTCATCCTCTATCGTCCCCTTCTCCTCCTGCCCTCAATCTTTCCCAGCATCAGGGTCTTTTCCAATGAGTCAGCTCTTCGCATCATGTGGCCAAAGTATTGAAGTTTCAGCTTCAGCATCAGTCTTTCCAATGAACACCCAGGACTGATCTCCTTTAGGATGGACTGGTTGGATCTCCTTGCAGTCCAAGGGACTGTCATATAGTACTATACAGTACTCTACTGTAATAGATTTATAATACTTTTCACATAAATAATAATAAAAGGCCAAAGAAACACAAAAAATAAAACATTTTTAGCCTTACGGTACCTTGAAAAGTACAATAGGACAGTACAACAGCTGGCATCCAGGGGTGGCGTGGTGTGGATAGGCAAGAAATAAAGACTGCCCTGCTGGACTCTGTACACTAAAGTACACACAAGCGCAGCCACTTGTGGAGGATGCACGCGTGTGGCAATGCACACCAGACACGTGAACTACTAACTTACACGCTGGGACGTGCCAACGCACGTCTGCATCTTTGAAAGCTCGCGGCTTGAAGGTTCCTATGCAGGGGACCTACTGTACGGCTGCAGATCCCAGCAGGTGTTGTGAGGATGCGGAGTGATTCAAGCCTCAGCCTCAGCTGGCCTTAGCACAGCGGCTCTGCCAAACAGTCTGGCGGCTCCCCAAAATGTTCAACAGAACTATCCTGTGACCCGGCAATTCCACTCCTCGGGACGTACCCAAGAGACATGAAAGCATATGGCCACATAAGGGTGAGAGGGTAACAGGCAAGAAGGTCGGGGGTCTCCAAACGGAGGAAGTGGGCTGCAAGTGTCAGACATTTTTTATCTCTCTAAGTAGCAGGAGGAGACAAACGTTAGGTTTTCCCCTTTCTCTACACAAATCTTAGAAGAGGTAGCTTTTCACAGTCTGTGTCTCCATGACAACACCTGGTTCCTCCCACCTGAGCCTGACTTTTCTCAAACCTTGAGCGAGTTTTTCTTATGGAAATGTCTGTCTTAAGCTATGTTAATGAGCTGTGTATTTACCCTTGACTCTGTCTTCAAGTCAGTTCCGCCTCAGACTCAGCACCGACTTGACAAACCGGTATGTTTTACTCATGCAAATGTTCTCTTAAGCTATGTTCTAGAGACTGTATTTGCTTGGAAACCTGCCTTTCTTTGAGATTTATGTCAATCATTTTTATGGCCCGGGGAAAACTCACCTTGTGCCAATGTTATCTCAGAATGCATGTTGTGGGTGAGGGGCCTGGTGCCAGTCTCTGGGTTTTGAGACATTTCCTTTCTCTAATTAGCAGACTGCTAGTAGCTATATAACATCCAGCTAAAGACTAATAGGGGGCACTGTTTCTACCCCCTTCTGATGTCTATGTGACAAGCTTTCTCTGTCTCTTTTATACTTTAATAAAACTTTATTACACAAAAGCTCTGAGCAACCAAGCCTCATCACTGGCCCCAGATTGAATTCCACTCCTCCGGAGGTCTTTCACGGTGTCATTCATGGCTCAGCAACAATCTTTCAAGAGCCTGCCCACAAATATTCACAGCAGAATTATTCACAAGAGACAAAAAGTGGAATCAATCCACATGTCCATCAGCTGATGAAGAGGTGTAGAAAAAGGTGCTCTCTCCAGACAATGGGGACAAAGGGAACAAAGTACTAACACAGGCAACACCATGGATGAACCTTGAAAATATCAGGCTAAGTGAAAGAACTCACAAAAGATCACATGTTACAAAAATGTCCAGAACAGGCAAATCTCAAGACAGAAAGTATATTAGTGCTTGTTTAAGGCTGGGATGCGAGACGAGGGTTTCTTTTTTAGTTACAAAAATGTTCAAAACTAATTGTGATAATGATCGCACAACTCTATGAATATTCTATAAATCATTGAATTATATTCCTTAAATGGGTGGATTTTATGCTGTCATGAAAATTAGTTAAGAAAATTTATGTCCACACAAAGACCTCTATATGGATATTTATAGCAGCTTTTATAGCATAATTGCTAAAACATGGAAGGAACTACGATGCCTGTAGTAGGTGAAGGGGTACTGTGATCCGTCCGGACAATAGAATATTATTCAGTGTTAAAAAAAGAAGTGAGCTATCAAGCCATGAAAAGACATGGAGTAATCTTCAGTTCAGCTCAGTTCAGTCGCTCAGTCGTGTCCAACTCTTTGCAACCCCATGGACTGAATGAAGTACACCAGGCCTCCCTGTCCATCACCAACTCCCAGAGCTTGTTCAAACTCATGTCCATAGAGTCAGTGATGCCATCCAACCAGCTCATCCTCTGTCATCCCCTTCTCTTCCTGCCTTCAGTCTTCCCCAGAATCAGGCTCTTTTCCACTGAGTCAGTGATTCGCATCAAGTGGCCAAAGTATTGGAGTTTCAACTTTAGCATCAGTCCTTCCAATGAATATTCAGGATTGATTTCCTTTAGGATGGGCTGGTTGGATATCCTTGCTGTCCAAGGGACTCTCAAGAGTCTTCTCCAATAGCACAGTTCAAAAACATCAGTACTTTGGTGATCAGCTTTCTTCATAGTCCAATGTTCACATCCATACATGACTACTGGAAAAACCATAGCCTTGACTAGACAGACCTTTGTCAGCAAAGTAGTAGCTCTGCTTTTTAATATGCTGTCTAGGCTGGTCATAACTTTCCTGCCAAGGAGTAAGCGTCTTTTAATTTCATGGCTGCAGTCACCATCTGCAGTGATTTTGGAGCCCAAAAATATAAAGTCTGTCACTGTTTTCATTGCTTCCCCATCTATTTTCCATGAAGTGATGGACCAGATGCCATGATCTTAGTTTTCTGAATGTTGAGTTTTAAGCCAGCTTTATCACTCTCCTCTTTCATGTTCATCAAGAGGCTCTTTAGTTCTTCTCTTTCTGCCATAAGGGTGGTGTCATCTGCATATCTGAGACTATTGATCTTTCTCCTGGCAATCTTGATTCCACCTTGTGCTTTATCCAGACCAGCATTTCTCATGATGTACTCTGCATATAAGTTAAATAAGCAGGGTGACAATATACAGCCTTGACATACTCCTTTCCCAATTTTGAACAAGTCTGTTGTTCCATGTCCAGTTCTAACTGTTGCTTCTTGACCTGCATACAGATTTCTCAGGAGGCAGATAAGGTGGTCTGGTATTCCCATCTCTTTAAGAATTTTCCACAGTTTGTTGTGATCGACACAATCAAAGGCTTTGGTGTCATCAATAAAGCAGAAGTAGATGTTTTTCTGGAACTCTCTTGCTTTTTTGATGATCCAGTTGATGTTGGCAATCTAATCTCTGGTTCCTCTGCCTTTTCTAAATCCAGCGTGAACATCTGGAAGTTCACGGTTCATGTACTGTTGAAGCCTGGCTTGGAGAATTTTGAACATTATTATGCTAGTGTCTGAGAAGAGTGCAATTGAGAAGGCTGTATATATACTGTATGAGTCCAAAAGTCTGACTTTCTGGAAAAGTCAAAATTACACAGAATGTAAAAAGATCAGTGGTTGCCAGGGTTTGGGGGAATGGAGGGAGGGATGAAGAAGCAGAGTCCAGGAGGTTTTCAGGGCAGTGAATCTATTCTGGGTGATCTTGTATAGACACACGTCATTATAGATTTATCCAGACTCACAGAATGTGTGCTCACCAAGAGTGGACCCTTCTGTAAACTATGGACATTGGGTGATCATGAAGTGTCCATGTGGATCCTCTTTGTAGCACGGGTACCACTCCCTGGGGCATCTTGATCAGGGGGTGGAGGCTGTGAATGTCTGAAGCCAGAATGCATGTGGGAACACTCTGTACTTTCCACTCAGTTTTGATGTGAACCTAAAACTGGCCTTAAAAAATAAGGCTTACTTTTTTTTTTAAATAAATCACTTGAAGGGAAAAAAAATCAGTTAGAGACTGATCACACACATCCATGTTCAGTCAACCATCTGAATTGTGTGCCTGGAGTTTTGCAGACTTTTTTATATAGTTTCATGTTATAGCATTTTAACCCGTTTTTCCTTACTTAGCAATATAATGTAAATATTTTTCTATGTAAATAAAGATTTTTATTATACTTTAAAATACCTGCATGGAAATCTATTATGTAGATGAGCTATAATTCATTTAACATTTCTCCTTTTTAGACATTCTTTTGCATTAGTATAAAGAACCCTGTCATAAACCTCACACGTTCTTAGAAAAAAGTCTTAATGACAATAAATAGTGAATATCTGTTGAGTGTTTATAAGAGCCAGTGACTGATTGTGCTGTATAAATGTTGTCTCGGCTAACAAACGCCCAGAGAAATTGAGGACGCTGGTACCAGAATTAACTCCACTTTACAGGTGAAGTGACTGAGGTTTGGAGGCATCAAATGACTTGTCCAAGGGTAAACAGCTAGTAAATGGTGAAGACTGTGGTCAGACCTTAGGTTTCCCTGATTCTAGAACTTACGTCCTGAATATTCATGGGAAGGACTGATGCTGAAGCTGAAACTCCAATACATTGGCCACCTGATGCGAAGAACTGACTCATCTGAAAAGACCCTGATGCTGGGAAAGGTTGAAGGCAGGGAGAGAAGGGGACAACAGAGGATGGAATGTTTGTTGGCCGACTCGATGGGCCTGAGTTTGAGTAAACTCCGGGAGTTGGTGATGGACGCGGAGGCCTGGCTTGCTGCGGTCCATGGGGTTGCAAAGAGTCGGACACGACTGAGTGATTGAACTAACTGAACTGGGAACTTATGCTGTTAATTGCTTCTGATCCCTAAACACAGGGAATAAGTTTCTGTAGCTTTTCATTCTTTCCATACCTTCTGTCAAATAGCCCTCCAGAAAGTTCATGATAATCAATGTCTTAATGTTAGTCGCTCAGTCATGTCCAACTCTGTGACCACATGGACCATAGCCCCCCAGGCTTCTCCGTCTATGGGATTCTCCAGGCAAGAACACTGGAGTGAGTTGCCATTCCCTTTTCCAAGGGGTCTTCCTGACCCAGGGATAGAACCTGGGTCTCCTGCATGGCCCCACAAAAAGTATAGGCAAGTACTCTTGACTCTCAGCAGCACTGGTTTTATAGTTCTTTGTAATCATTGTGCTAATTTCATATTTTATAGTAAAAAAATGTCTTGTTATTGTTTCAACTTGTGATCTTTAAGCTATCTGAGACTGTATATTTGTATGTTTATTGCCTGTATCCATTTATTTTCTCAAGAATCAATTTTGAATATGCTTTTTTCCCCCTCTCATTGGACTTTTGTTATATAATTTTCAAATATTTTCACACTTTATGATTTTTCATTGTAACTTGACAATTCGCATTTTTTTTCTTATTGAAACCTTTACTTTTTGACTTTAAAATTTTCCCTTACTGACTCCTATCTACATGAGTGTGGCAGCAACGGAGTTCCACAAGGAACAAGCTGACAATACTAGTTAGAAAGCCAGCTCCTGAAATGGCTTAAAACCAGTCTCTGCTCTTGTTTCCTCTCCAATCAAATCCAGAATAAATATTCATATTCTTTACTTTCCGCTTCAAAAAGTCAGACTGAACATCAGATATAGAAGGTCGGTATCAAAGGTACAATCTGGAGCTGACATTTGGTCCATAAGACAAGAGAAAAAAAAAAGTCACGGCAAAGTCCTCCTTATACTTTTGCTAAGTGATGAAAAATTTCAAGATACGATTCACTTATCAAGAAATTTGCTATTTAAAAGTATAAAATGGATGGCTTTTCTTACACTTGCAAGGTTGTACAACCATCCCTACTCTCTAATTTCATGTTTTTATCCCTCCCCAAAATGACTCTCCATACCCGTTAGGCAGTCTCTCCCCATCTCCCTTCTCCCAGCCCTGGAAACCACTGCCATACTTCTGGTTTCTATGGATTCACCCATTTTGTATAAATGGAATCCTGCATCATGTGGTCTTTGTCTCAGGCTCCTTTCAGTTAGCATGTTTTTAATCCATGCCGCAGTTAGAATCAGTGCTTCTCTTTCTACAGCCAAACAATATTCCATTGTATGGAATTGTGTTCCTCCATTTAATGTTGATGGGCAGTTGTTTGTTTCCACTTTTCGGCTACTATGCATCATGCAGCTATGAAGATTCATGTACAAACTCTCATGCGGAGGTCTGTTTTCACTTCCCTTGGGTATATGTCCAAGAGAATGGCTGTCTCATGTAGTAACATGATTTAACATTTTGGAAAACTGCTAAATTTTTCCATAGAGTCTGCACTATTTTTCAGTTCCCACCAGCCATGTGTGAGGGTTCCAATTTCTCCACATCCTTGCCAACACTTGTTAATTTAAAATGTATTTATTTTTATTACGGCCCTCCTAGTGGGAGACTTCTGTGTGGAGGGGACTTTGCGTCTATTGAAATAAAGACACGTTTTCTGAGTGGGTCTTCCAGAGAACTACTAGACAGGTCAAATGATGCTCATTCTTTGGGAATGATGTTTTGAAAGAATTCCAGCTTTGTTCTGCTTCATCCAGTACCAGGAGTGCAAACGGTTATTTTTCAAGGCTACTGATGAGGTGGAAAGTGAAGGATAGGATCAGAGCAAATTAAAAAACAGAAATTATATATATATACTTTTCTTTTTTTTTTTTTGCAAAATTGCCTGATTTCTAAAACACCTTTTGAAGGCACCAACTGAAAACATTTGTGAGTTAAAGTCAACTGTGGGCCCCAGTTAGGAAACTTGAACACAGAGAAAAGTGGCTTGGAATAGAATGGTTTTTCAATTGTTTTAAAGTAGTAGACAATTTTTGTCAGGTTGCATTTTATACTCAGAACCAAAGGTGAGATGGGGCTTCCCTGTGGCTCAGGGTAAAGAATCCACCTGCCAATGCAGGAGATGCAGGTTCCATCCCTGGGTCGGGAAGATCCCCTGGAGGAAGAAATGGTAACTCACTCCAGTGTCCTTGCCTGGAGAATCGCATGGACAGAGGAGACTGGCGGGCTACAGTCCACAGGGTCGCAAAAGAGTCTTGACATGACTGAGCGCCCAGCACACACAAGGGTGATAGGGAAAATGTTTCACAGTCCCAAGGCCTAGCACCGGCCCCTTGGAACAGACTCGGCCTTAGCTGTGCCGGGTGATGCCCCTCGAATGGCTGGATTGTGGGGAGATGGCAGGGAGAGAATCCTCCCCCCTTTAGTCCCCAGGGAGCTGGTGCAAGGGGACCTTCCTGTTAAGTGGGCGTGGGAAAGGAGAACGTGTCTGCTGAACCCCACTGTGGCCCAGACCCTCTGCAAACCGCACTCCCCATGACCCACGTCCTGCCCCCTTGCTCCCGTGCCCCAGACTCCCTGCCCCTCGTCTGCTCAGGATGAAGGATGGAGCTGCTGCGCCTTGTTGCCGGGTCTCCTCCTGCAGGGATGGGCGGGGCTCCCGGCTCCCTGGGTCTCTGCACCCCCATCCCCGCAGGTACTGCGGGGCAGTGGTTACCTCTTCCCAAGCACCTCTGTACTAGGGGCTTCACCCTCTGAATGCAGGTAGGTCTCGGGTCTCAGGATGGGGCCGGCTGAGCGCAGCGGTGCGGGCTGGAATCTGCAGCCTGTGTTCTCTCAACCCCACGGAGTGCTCCTGGAGGAAGGCTCTCCCTCTGTGCTCCCCGCTTTACCCGGTCTCTCTTCTGATGCTCTGAGCCCTCTTCTAACACTCCACCCCAACTAGAAACTGCGCCCGCCTTCGTGTGTTTCCTAGTCTAGCTTTGCTGGGTGCCCAGGTCTCATCGGTGGGTCCTGAGTCCTCTCGGTCTCCCCACCTGAGAGAACAGGCTCAATTCCACCCTTCTCACCCAGTAGAGAGCTCAACGTGAGCCTTGATTTTTCTGGTCTCCCATAAGGCAAGCACGTTCCCCCTAGACTGCCTCTTGATCCTAGAGAAACAAAAGCCTTGGCATTGGTAAGGTACTTTGCTCAGGAGCTTCTGATCCGGCCTGAGTCTGGTTGATACTGTGACTCTAATCAGTGCTCAACAGTCTCCACCCTCTTTCATGACTGACACCCGTGCCCCCGCCCCCGCCCCCTGGAATATTTCTCTGAAGGTGGATGGGATTAATGACCTCACCTTTCAGTCGGCCCCCGGGTGTCAGCAAACTGGCTTCAGTACTCATCTCCACCACCTGCTGCGAGACCTTAGGGGGCGGTGGAATATTACTCAGCCATAAAAAAGAATGAAAGAATGCCAGCTTCAGCGATGTGGATGGACCTAGAAATGATCATACTTAAAGGAAGTAAGTCAGAAAGACAGAGACCACATGATACTACTTATATGTGGAATCTAATTTTAGTACATGTGCTGCCGAAGGGAGCACTATATGTAGAATCTAAAATAAGATAGGAATGAACCTATCTAAGAACAGAAACAGACTCAGGGACGTAAAGAACAGACTGTGGTTGCCAAGGGGGATGGGGGCGGGGAGGGAGTGGGAGCTTGAGATTTGATGCAAGCGTGTAGAATGGATAAACAGAAAGGTTCTATTGGGAACTGTGGTCAATGTCCTGCGATAAACCCTCATGGGATTCCCTGGTGGCTCAGACGGTAAAGCGTCTGCCTGCAATGCGGGTGACCTGGGTTTGATCCCTGGGCCTGGAAGATCCCCTGGAGAAGGAAATGGCAACCCGTTCTAGTACTCTTGCCTAGAAAATTCAATGGATGGAGGAACCTAATGGGAAAGATTATTAAATAAGAATGTGCACAATGTATAGCTGCATCAC
Source organism: Hydropotes inermis (assembly GCA_020226075.1). NCBI lineage: Eukaryota > Metazoa > Chordata > Mammalia > Artiodactyla > Cervidae > Hydropotes > Hydropotes inermis. Next base: position 41,850,474 of record CM035298.1, read on the forward strand.
TGTGCTGTAGCAGAGATTAACACAGCATTGTAAATCAACTATATAAATAAAAACAATAAAAAAAAAGAGTGTCCTTCTTGCAGTGAAGAATTAAAATACTGTGTGGAAGGACCCAGCCCTCTCGTTGATGTCAAGCTAGCCAGCAACAGAAGGGAGTTCCTTTCTCTGCAGCCCTCAGCTTCCGGGTCTGAGCCAGCTGGTGGGTGTCCTTGCCCTCTGGGGGGTTACTCATAGGAGAGGACGATTCTGTGACCCTCAACTGTCTGCTGGCCCCACTGGCTCTCGGGACATGATCATGATCCAAGGGGTAAACAGGGCCCCATGGATGCAGAAAGGCTACAGATGGAGTGAACAGCTTGGTGGTTCAGTCGGGTCTGAAGCTGGGCTGCTTGGGTTTGAATGCTGCCTCCACCCCTTCCTGTGTTCCTTTGAACTTGCCGCTTTTATCTGAAGTCACAGTCTTATCTAGAAAAAGGAGTAGCTCGTGAGAGTACCCAGCTCAGAAAAGGTACATGCAGAAGGAATGCGCTAAGCACTCTCGCTACATAAGCTGAGTCCAGACCTGGGAGGAAGCACCCCCGTCAGTACAAGCTGTGTGTCAACCTCACCAGCTGCCCTGAACACCCAGTGAAACTGCGGTATGCAGGTTCTGGGTGAGTTGTACGTCCGTTTTTGAAAATAATGGCTTTTTATCATTTGATCAGAAAAGGCAATGGCAGCCCACTCCAGTCCTCTTCTCTGGAAAATCCCATGGATGGAGGAGCCTTGTGCGCTGCAGTCCATGGGGTCACTATGAGTCGGACACAACTGAGTAACTTCACTTTCACTTTTCACTTTCATGCATTGGAGGAGGAAATGGCGACCCACTCCGGTGCTCTTGCCTGGAGAATCCCCGGGACCATGGAGCCTGGTGGGCTGCCGTCTATGGGGTCGCAAAGAGTCGGACACGACTGAAGCGACTTAGCAGCAGTAGCAGCAGCAGCATTTGATCAAAACAGCAACTGGGCTTCCCAGTTGCCACTAGTGGTAAAGAATCTGCCTGCCAGTGCCAGGAGATGTAAGAGACACGGGTTCGATCCCCGGGGTGGGAAGATCCTCTGGAGGAGGGCACGGCAACCCACTCCAGTATTCTTGCCTGGAGAATCCCATGGACAGAGGAGGCTGGCGGGCTACAGTCCCTGGGATCGCATAGAGTCGGACACGACTGAAGTGACTTAGTGCACAAAACAGCAAGGAGGTGGGGAGGCTGGTCTTGTGAGTTTGGACCAAGTTCAGGAACACAGAGACCAAAAGTTCGAGGTCTCAGGTAGGAAACAGTGTCTGCACTGAGGTGTGGCTTCAGCTTTTCAAACTCGGTCTGCAGCTTGCTGGGGATGGGCGGGGTGGGGGTTGTCTTGTGGCGTAACTGCATAGTCATCTCTCACAAAGTGAAGGAAAGACGGCATCCATGTCAGTCATCCGTGTTAAAATGGCAGAGCTAATTAATGACATTTTAACTAGAAAATCAGAGGAATTTAACTTGCAGTGGCAGTGGAGTGTCCTGCTCAGGGGAGGGTGGGGCAAACCTGCGTCTGCGGGCACAGAGCTGCATCTGGGTGAGCCCTACCTCCATCACCAGCCTGATGTGTCGCCTGTAGGGCAAGCTATCTACCTTCTCAGGTCTGGTGTTCCTACTCTGAAACATGAGTATGCATGCAGTCACTTCAGTCGTGTTTGACTCTTTGCGACCTTATGAACTGTGTAGACCACCAGGCTCCTCTGTGCATGGGATTCTCCAGGCAATAATACTGGAGTGGATTACCATGGCCTCCTCCAGGGGATCTTCCCCACCCAGGGACTGAACCCATGTCTCTCATGTCTCCTACATTGGCAGGTGGAGGGGTGAATAGTCAGCTGCCTGTTACTCTGGCTAAGCCATGAGAAAATCACCAAGGGAAAAGAATAAAGGCAAAATATAGCAATACATCATAACCCAAATAAAAGTACATCAGATGGATTAGTTGGGGTCATCATGCCCTGCTAAGCTAGGGAAAAACCTAGTGTGGAACACCGGGTTAGCCCATGTTCAGAACGCTGCTTGTGCACACACCAAGTTGTTTTCCCAAGGCATATGTGGGTCTATGATCTCCAGCGAGGTGATACCCCTTATACAAGAAAGTACCAAAGATAGTTTAAAGTAGTCAATAAAATGGGAGACATGACTGGGGACATAAGAGTCTGACTTCATCGTAGCACAACAAATACTTTCCACTTGCCAAGATACTAAATAAAAGTGTTGTGACTCCGAGGAACAGGGCTCTTGATCCGAGAGGTCTTGAGTCCCCCTGGCCCCATCTTTAAGACTTTATTTCTGTTTCTAGTTTCTTTTTCCCAAACTGTGCATTGATCACTTTTGATCCCTACTTGGCTTTGGCTGCGGCCCGCAGGCAGGTTCTTTACCACTAGTGCCTCCTGGAAAGCCCTGAAATGTGGGTGTAGTCAAACCTAGGTCACCTATCAAAGATAATTGAGGAGAACAAATCCAGAAAGTATTGAGTTCTACACAAATGCAAGGTTTTGTCATGATCACATCAGATTCTTCTCTCAGCTTATGTCCAGGAAGCCCAAGTTCACCAGAAAATGGCGATTTTTGTTTCTTTGTTCATTATTCTTTACTGATCACCACTTAACCAGGATTCAAAGTAGCATATATAACTTCCCTTGTAGCTCAGTTGGTAAAGAATCTGCCTGCAATGCAGGAGACCCAGGTTCAATTCCTGGGTTAGGAAAGTTTCCTGGAGAAGGAAATGGTAACTCACTCCAGGATTCTTGCCTGGAGAATCCCATGGACAGAGGAGCCTGGTGGGCTACAGTCCATGGCGTCGCAAGAGTCAAACACAACTTAGCAACTAAACCACCAAAATAGCATATAGAAGCATACATAGTCTAGCAGCATTCCAATACACACTACAGTGAATCACAGAGGGCCGTTTCTTACAGGCAATGCAGTGCAGTGCATTACAAGTGATTCTTTGGGATTCTACCTCCCACTTGGTTTGTTGAGTGAATGAATGAAGGAATTGAAGTTAACGAATTGAGATTCCCTTTCAGGAAGTTTCCTTTGTGCGGGGAGTTCATACTTTGGCAGAGTCCATGATGACTTGTTGGGTGATCTCTCCCTTACGAGCATAATCCAGTCTCAGAGGCATCATAAGAATGGGATCAATTTTTCTATCCATCATCACTGACCATCCGCTTTATGACAAAGAGGCTGACACTCCACATAGACAGGAGGCAGGACCTGGGGTGTGATGTGATCAAAGATTTGATGAAGCACTCCTCTGATGGCGGGACACAGCTCACCGGCAGGAACGCAGATGCTTTATCTCTGAGCCCAACAGAACCGAGCAAAGCTCTCCTTTGGGGACCTGGGAATCTTGAGCCTGACTGGGGTAGAGTGGGGACCAATTGCTGTGTCCTCAGTCTTTTGGGGCAACCACGATGGAGGGAAATGAGAGGAGGCTGTGAGCTGTGTCCCAGAGCCGGGGCTCAGTTCACTGGATCAGGTCTGTACATCGTGACTCAGGATGACATGGGCCCCATTGAGTACGACTCCTGTTCCGGGTTGGCATCACTGTCCTTAGCCACGGGAGAAACATCCAATGAAGAGTTTAAACAGAACTTTGGGAGGGGGCGAATTGTGAGGACGGTGTGCTTAAGAAGACACTCGGAAAACTTACCCCACGTGAAAAAAAGAGTGCAGAGAAATAGCTGCAGCTTGAACACACCTGGAGAACCAGTGCTGGGTTGGTGACTAGACCTGAGCAGGATGAGCCTGCTACCCTGAAATGAACTTGAAGGAAGAACGCTGGGTATCTGAGATGAGAACTCCTGTCCAAGGATAATTCTCATCACTCTGGACTGATTGTGTCCGCCCACCACCGCACTCCCCAGCCTTGCCCCAGATTCATATGTTGAAATCCTAGTGTGGTGCTCTTAGGAGGTGGGACCTTTGGGAGGTGATTAGGTCATGAGGACGGTGCCCTTATGGACGGAATTTGTGCCTATTGGTCAGGGTTCTCCAGAGAAACAGAACCAATTGGAGACATTGGTTTAGTTGTTGTTTAGTTGCTCAGTCGTGTCCAGCTCTTTGTGACTCCATGGACTGTAGCCCACCAGGCTCCTCTGTCCATGGGATTTCTCAGGCAAGAGTGCTGGAGTAGGTTGCCATTTCCTTCTCTCGGGGATCTTTCCAACCCCCAACCCAGGGACCAAACCTGCATCTCCTGCATTGGGGGTGCATTCTTTACCACTGAGCCATCTGAGAAGCCCCATAGGAAACACACAGTTATAAATAAGAGGAGATTTATTCTGGGAACTGGCTCATGTGGTTAGGGAGGCCAAGAAGTCACAAAGTCTGCCCTCTGCAAGCTGGAGAATCAGGAATTGAAGGTCAAATTCAGTTCAAGGATGCAGGCCTGAAAACTGGTGGTGGGGGCATGGGGGTTGTTGGTTTTAAACCCCTCTGTCCGCAGGCCTGGGTACCAGGAGCGCTGACGTCCAAGGGAAGGGAAGATGGTGTGCCCCAGACCAAGAAGAGAGAGAATTCACCCTCTTTTCCCCTTTTTGTTCTATTCAGACCCTCAACAGAGTAGATGATGTTGCCATACTGATGAGGGTGGGTCTCTTTATGCCTCTCCTGAGTCAAACACTAACCTCTTCTAGAAACACCGCCCCAGAGACACACCAAGAAACAACGCTGTCTCAGCTGTCTGTGTGGCTTTAGTCCAAGTCAAGTTGACACATTAAATTAACCATCAGTTAGTCAGTTGGTTCAGTTGCTCAGTCGTGTCTGACTCTTTGCGACCCCATGAATCACAGCACGCCAGGCCTCCCTGTCCATCACCAACTCCTGCAGCTTGCTCAAACTCATGCCCATCAAGTCGGTAATGCCATCCAGCCATCTCATCCTCTGTCATCCCCTCTTCTCCTGCCCTCAATCTTTCCAAGCATCAGGGTCTTTTCCAATGAGTCAGCTCTTCACATGAGGTGGCCAAAGTATTGGAGTTTCAGCTTCAACATCAGTCCTTCCAATGAACACCCAGGACTGATCTCCTTTAGGATGGACTGGTTGGATCTCCTTGCAGTCCAGGGGACTCTCAAGAGTCTTCTCCAACATCACAGTTCAAAAGCATCAATTCTTCAGCGCTTATCAGGAAAGACAGGAGAGAAAGGGTTCTCTCACTCTTTCTGCTTCCTGAAGACGGTTGCCTGCCTGCCAGGGAGAGGGTCTTCATCAGATCAAATCTGCTGGCACCGTGGTCTTGGCCTTCTAGCCTCCAGAACCGAGGAAGATTCGTTGTTTAAGCCACTCCATCTTCAATAATTTGTTACAGCCGCCAGACTGGCTAAGACAGCCTGGAGGAGGTTCTCCTGAAGCCTGCCCATCACAGCCTCTGGGGCAGGCAGCGTTCAAACGACTCCCCCAGGCAGCCTGCTTCCGTCTCTCCCAGAGCCCAGCCCCTGGCGCTGGACACTCGCCTGCCTGCATCCCTCTGTTCACTCCTGTTGCTCTCCTGGGCTCACGTGTCCACACCTGCCCATCCTTCAAAGACTGATGTTGGCTCTGAGGTCTACCTTACGTCTCCTCCCCTGTTTTAAAATAATTAACACAATTTAAAAAACTTATTTGCTTTTGGCTGCACTGGGTCTTGGTTGCTCTGCGGCCTTCCTCCAGTTGCAGTGGTTGGGGGCTGCTCTGTAACTGCAGTGTGTGGGCTTCTTATTGCAGCGGCTTCTCTTGTTATGGGCCACAGGCTCTACTAGAGCAGATGGGCTCAGTAGTTGTGGTACAGGGGCTTAGTTACCCCACGGCATGTGGAATCACCCCAGACCACAGATCGAACCCATGTCCCCTGCATTGGCAGCTGGATTCTTAACTACTGGACTGCCACAGAAGTCTCTTCCCACTCTTTTACTTAAAAGATTTTTTTTTTTTTTGGTGGGGGATATGGACCATTTTTTAAAAGTCTTTATTGAATGGGTTACAATATTGCTTCTGTTTGATATTTTAGCATTTTGGCTGAGAGGCATGTGGGATCTTAACTCCCTGACCAGGGATCGAACCTGTACCACCTACACTGGAAGCTGAAGCCTTAACCGTTGGCCCACCAGGGAAGTACCTGCTTACCTTCTCTTCTGTGCTATTGAAACCTTGATTTTGTTCGGAGCCAATATGCTCCAGGCAGTTGATTATGCTGGGTGTAAGCTGGTGTTTTTTCAAACTGTGGACACAATCTATCACAAGATTATGAAATCAGTTTACTCGTGTGACTAGCATGTAGAAACTATAGACAGAAACTTTTTGAATGAATCAGAGTGAAGGTAAGTATTATTTGGTGAAACTTTACTTTTTAGTTACATCTACGTGCTACACTGGTTTCCATGTGCCATGTATAGTTGACCCTTGAACCACATGGGCTTGAGCTGTGCGGGTCCATTTATACATGGAGTCCATGCGGTCACAAAGAGTCAGACATGACTGAGCAGCTAGCACTTTAGGGCTTCCCTGGCGGCTCAGACGGTAAAGAATCTGTCTGCAACACAGGAGACCTGGGTTCAGTCCCTGCATTGGAAAGATCCCCTGGAGAAGGGAATGGCTACCCACTCTGGTACTCTTGCCTGGAGAATTTTATGGACAGAGGGGCCTGGCGGGCTACAGTCCATGGGGTTGCAAAGAGTCAAACTCGACAGAGTGACTAACCCTTCCACTTTTCCCTTTTTTTCAATAAATACGACTACTGTGCTGTGCTGAACCACTCAGACGTGTCTGATGCCTGGCAACCCATTGGACTGTAGCCCACCAGGCTCCTCTGTCCATGGAATTTTTTCATACAAGAATACTGCAGTGGTTGCCAGTTCCTTCTCTAGGGGATCTTTCTGACCCAGGGATCAAACCTGAGTCTCCTTTGTCTCCTGCACTGCAGGCAGAGTCTTTACCTACTGGGCCATTGGGGAAGCCCCAAATACTACTATACTACTATAGTCGTACACAATCCATGGTTGGTTGAATCCAAGGATGTGGAAGGGTGGATTCAGAGGGCCTGCTATAAAGTTATACACAGATTTTTGACTGTAAGGAGGTGGATGCCCCTAACTCCCACTTTGTTCAAGGGTTCAGCTATGCTTCCCATGTGGGCCTTCATCAAAAACTTCCCAAATCACTGGTGGAGGCCAAGAAGAAGGCTCTCAGATTTCCATCTCCCAGACTCACTTGTAACTGAATACCAATATATAAATAAAGATATGAAAACGTGTCACGAAGATGAAACATCTAATAAATATATTTCAAATATTTAATCACACACTTAACAGTAGGTACCCTTTCTTATGGAGAAGGAAATGGAAGCCTACTCTAGTACTCTTGGAAATCCCGTGAACTGAGGACAGAGGAGTCTGGTGGGCTACAATCCATGGGTAAGGCTGGCAAGGATTAGAACAGTCATCCAGCCCATAGCTGGAGGGAGTGTGGGCTTTTGATGTGCTCACATGTGCCTCTGGAATCCAGCTTCATAACTACAATAAAATTCATTTGGAACCTTTGTCTAAGGAATTCCAGTTCTTGGAATTTATGTTAAGGAGATAATCAAATGTCCAACCAAAGGAAAGGATTAAACAAATTATGATATGGCTGTATATGGAATTCTATCCAGCCACTGAAAATATTTTAAATCATTAACATGGAAAAATGTCCACCCCATGTGAAGGAAATGAAGCATGTTGTAAACCAGTAATGCAGAGCCTCATGGAAATATGTTCACATGTAGAAACCTACACCTGTGTGTATATGATCAGAAACACTTTGAAAGAACATGCACCAAATCAGATGGTGAAATGATGGACATTCCTCTCCCCCTTTTTATTTTTTAATGTTTATTTTACTCATTCATTTATTCGGCTGCCCCAGGTCTTTGTTGCAGCATGTGGAATCTTTAGCTGTGGTATGAAAACTCTTAGCTGTGGCCTGTGGGATCTAGTTCCTTGACCAGGGATTGAACCCTGGATCCCTGCCTTGGGAGCTTGAAGTCTTAGCTACTGGACCACCAGGGAAGTCATTCCACCTTTTTCTAAATAATCTTCTGACTTTTCTATAATGAGTTGAGAGGGTAACAGGCAGGAAGGCCAGGGGTCTCCAAATGGAGGAAAGAAGCTGCAGGTGCGAGACGTTTTTATCTCTCTTAAGGGGCAGGAAGAGACAAACCAGCGATATGTCTTTCTTTCTCTATACAAATTTAAAAGGAGGTTTCTCTCAACATGCTGTGTTGCCATGACACCTGGTCTCACCTGAAGCTAACTACTCTCAAACCTTGAGTTAACCAATACATTTCTTTTTCGTATGGAAATGTTGTCTTAAGCTATGTTAATGAACCCCAGACTCTATCCTCAAGTTGGTTCCGCCAAACGGCCTAACTTACTTACTCAGGTATTGTTCCCCTAATCTATGTAAATGAAACTATTTGTTGGTATTCTGCCCTTCTCAATCATTTTATGGCCAGGGATGAATTATCTGGTGCCATTCTAAATTTTATGACATTCCTTTCTTTTCATTAACAGATTGTGAGTGACTATATAACAAACAGCTAAAGACTAGGAGGGGGGTACTCTTTTGCCCCCTTCTGATGCCTATGTCAGAAACTTTCTCTATCTTCTTTTGTAAGACCCAAAATTCGGGCCTTCGTTCCAAGGAGGAAAAACCGCGCGACCCAATAAACCAGCCCAGCAGATGCAACACGCAAGAGGGTTTATTGTCGGCTGCGCAACCGGGTGACTCGGATCTCCTGGGAGGCAGCGCACCCCGAACAGCAAATTGGGCAAGCTTTTTATAGACAAAAAACCATACTGTCAGCATATTACATACGGGTTACAAAGTGATTGGTTACATGTTTGCAAAGCAATCCTATTGGTACAAACTTCGCGGGCTACATGTTTACAAAGCAATCCTATTGGCACAAACTTCGCGGGCTTTGGTTCAAACTTAAAGCAGTTCTATTGGTACAAACGGCGTGGGCTTTTGTTCAAACTTAGGCGCCCGCGGGCTTTTCAGCTCTCCCGCGGGCTTTTTACTGGGGGCATATTGATTGGCCGGCTCCAGGTCACCCGATGGGGGCGGGGAATCCCACCATTTCATGGGAAACCGAAACCCAAGTCCCGGCCGCCTGCCAGCCCCAGCCCCGGCAGCCCCACATAATAAAACTTATTTCTCAGCTTCAAAAACCAACAAGAAAAATATCAGACACATGAATTATAGACACTGGTAAAAGGGAAACTAGATATCGACTAGTCAAAGTACATCAAACAATTCGGCAGCCCCACATTCCCTCCTTTTTCTTTGTCATTAGTTTTAATCTTAAAACTTAGGGTTCTTGTTGTTTTAACATTTGATATTGCTGAGTGAGTACTAATGTCTGAACTACTGACAAGTCTTCTCTTTATGAACTGTAGCAAGCG
>CM035298.1:41859969-41872665 GCA_020226075.1 Hydropotes inermis
GTTTAGAATGCATGGTCCAAAGGTAAGCAGAAGCAATAGTATTAGTAAGGGTCCCATAAGAGTAGAGATCAGGGTGGTCAACCAAGGTGATCGATTAAACCACCCTTCGAACCAATTTTCCTGAGCCTCCCTGTCTCTTTGCCGCTGGTTTAGCCAGTCTCTTAACTTTGCCATAGAGTCTAACTATTCCAGCATGGTCGGCGTAAAAACAACATTCTTCTCCCAGGGCCGCACAGAGGCCCTTGTCTGTTAGGAATAATAGGTCTAACCCTCTCCTGTTCTGAAGTACTGCTTCTGACAGGGAGGTCAGAGATTTTTCGAGCAGGGAGATGGAGTTTTCAACTGCTCAAAGATCTGTCTCTATGGCGAGCTGTAACTGAGCTAGCTGTTGGTTCCCTTGTATCAAGGCGGCCGTCCCGGTACCGATTCCCACCGCGGCGCCCCCAAGGCCAAGCAGGAGGGCCAAAGTCATCGCAACCGGCTCTCTTTTTTGTCTGTGCCTGTTTTCAAGGGCGTTTAGCAAGGTTTCTTCAGAATGGTAAAGAATACGCGGCATTACCTGAGTTAGCACACAGAAGTCTTGGGTTAGGTCCATGACGGCGGCTGATACGCAAGGGGTGAGCCCGGTATTACATGCCCACCAGGTGTTGGCAGGGGGAACTAGATAGTAGTTCCCGTGACCTACTTGAGTGGTCAGGGTGCATAGCGCCGCGTGACTGGTTGGGACTTTCCCTATCCAAAGCCCTTGTCCCCCTACCTGAGGTAGAGTGAGCTTGTGTAGGCCAGGAATGCTGCCACTGGTTCGGGGGCGGGGGGGGGGAGGTCTGGTTAGAGAAATTTCCTAATGTAGCTAGTCCTTCATAATAAGGGGGACTGGTGGCCAAACAGAGCCCACAAGCTTCAGTAGCGGCTGGGTTGGTAGTGTTAAGGGCTCTAAATGCCCCTTCTATTAGGTGTATTAACCTGTCTCCTGAGCCTGGAGGTTTGTCAGGGGTAGGGGCTAAGACCGCCTTAGAGACCGGTGCTGGGCTTGTAATCAGGTTGGCCAGAGTCGTTTTGGATGGGGGCGTGGGTGAGGCGGCTGGTAGGCTTTTGCCTTTAGCCTGGGTGGGGCTCTTTTGATCCGACAAAACTGGGTTTGGCCCCAAAGCTAACTGGGGGGTCGAATAGAGTGGTCCCTGCTGTAATCTGAGTTCAAACCGGAATCTGTTATTGAATCCAGTCTGATAAAGACGTAGGCCCCAGATTTTGCCTAAGTCCCACCTGGTATGCTTCTTTCCCTCATCAGTGAACTTGATCTGTAATAGGAAACACTGTCCAGGTTTAGACGACAGCGTCTTACATGGTGGGAAATCTTGGGGTAATTTTACCTGAATGAGGTCTTTGATGGGACTGGTGAGCCAATAGACCGTTCCTGTAGTTTCACATCCCCAAGCGCCGCAATAAAAAGAATCAGCTCCCCCACATCTCACATTTTGGCCCTGACCCCCCTTTTCTCCCAGACCCGGTCCCGGACAGACATACACAGGTATTGGTTCAGTGAATGGTGTGTCTCCCTGAAAGGCCCAGTCAAAGAGGCCGAGGGCCCCAAACCGAGGGCTCTCGATGAAGTCACTCAGTGGTTAGCCTTGGAAGCCGTTAGTGTCGGCTGCCAGGACGCATAAATCAAAGGTCAATTCAGGCCACCACGTCCCTTTGGGGGCTACGTTGGAACTTGAATTAAGGAGACTTCTGGTCTCAGGGTTGTAGACCAGCCAAGTCATGTTAACCAGATGATGGGGACTCACATTTCCCTCAACTAGGGGTAGGCAAAGCAAAAGTGTCACAAGCGAGAAAATCTTAGCTTTAAGGGATTTTGAGTGGGGTGGAGTCTCCATCTGGGTTCCGACGTCTCCTTGTGGTCGCGGTCAGGTGCAGCCTTTACATGGGAGGCGTGAATCCATGCGGCAATTCCGTCTACCTTCAGTGCAGTCAGCGTTGTCAAAAGGACGGTGTAAGGTCCCTTCCAGCGGGGTTCAAGGGTCTTGGTCTGATGTCTCCGTACCAATACCGTATCTCCAATCTTGAAGGGATGAGGACAGGGAACAGGGTTGTCTGCACGGTATGCGGTGGATATGGGTTTTCAGATTTCTTGTTGCACCAACTGCAGGGCTTGCAGATGGGCCTGTAGGGTAGGGGAAATCGTAAGGGCAGAGATAGAGTTAAAAAAAGATATGGCTGGCGGGGGGCTGCCATAGATGATTTCAAGGGGGTAAGTCCATGTGGGCCGGGTGTGTTTCTGGCCCTATATAGGGCCAGCGGTAGGAGCCGAACCCAGTCTCTAGTGCCAGTCTCCAGCGTTAATTTGGTTAAGGTCTCTTTAATTGTTCTATTCATTCTTTCTACCTGTCCTGAGCTCTGGGGTCTGTAAGCGCAATGTAATTTCCAATCGATCCCCAATGATTTGGCCACCATCTGACTTACCTGGGAGACAAAGGCTGGACCGTTATCCGACCCGAGTACCTTAGCCAACCCGAATCGGGGAAAAATTTCTTATAGGAGTTTCTTGACCATGACTTGAGCCGTTTCTTTTATCGTGGGGTAGGCTTCTACCCATCCTGAGAAGGTGTCTATAAACACTAGCAGATATCTGTTATTATACATGCCTGGCTTGATTTCTGTAAAATCTATTTCCCAATGAATTCCGGGTCGGTGTCCTCTCGCCCGAACCCCTAGGGGAAGCTTCAGTCTGCCAGCGTTTACCTTCGCACACGCCTCGCAATTGCCCACAATCTGTTGTATCAATGAGTCTCTCTTAGGGAGGTAATAGTCTATCTCATTTTTATCTAGGAGCTCAGCCATTTTTCTTTTTCCCAAATGGGTGAGCCTATGCAGGTGAGTCAAGAGTCTCTTAGCAGTGTCTTGGGGCATCACTGTCTTCCCTTGGTACGTCCATTTATTGTGGGCCTCATCATAATCTGCTCCAAGGTTTTGTACAATGTCTAAGTCCATATCATTATAAGTAAGTATCGAGTCTCTTTCTTTAGATGCCGATCCGCATGAGACGGCTAATATTTGAGGCCCCAATGCTGCTCTTTTGGCAGTTTCGTCTGCCAGGCGATTTCCCTGTGCAGTTGGCGTGTTCCCTTTCTGATGGCCTGGGCAGTGGATTATACTTAGCTTTTGGGGCAGAAACAGGGCTTGTAACAGATCTAAGATTTCATTTTTGTTTTTAATTTCTTTGCCTTCGGATGTTAATAGCCCCCTCCTCTGGTATATCTCACCGTGTACATGTGCTGTGGCGAAAGCATATCGGCTATCAGTATATATGTTGGCTTTCTTACCTTCTGCTTTCTTGAGAGCTTGCGTGAGAGCGATGAGCTCGGCTCGTTGGGCAGAAGTTCCCGGAGGCAGTGCGCTGGCCCAGACGACCTCTGTTCCGTCTACCACTGCAGCCCCGGCTTTTCGTTGTCCTTCTAGCAAGTAGCTGCTTCCATCTGTGAACCAGGTCACCTCCGCATCCGCCAAGGGCTGATCGGTGAGGTCCTCCCTGGTTCCATGCACTTCTGCCAAAATCTGTTGGCAGTCATGGCGTGTCTCTTCTTGGGGATCCGGGAGAAGCGTGGTGGGGTTGAGAGCGACAGCTGGGCCAAAATGCACTCGCTCCGGGTCCAGCAGCAGAGACTGATAGTGAGTCATTCGAGCATTTGAAAGCCAGCAATCAGGGGGCTGGCGGACTATAGTCTCTACAGCGTGGGGTGCTATTATCGTAAGAGGCTGGCCTAAAGTTAACTTATTTGAGTCTTTTGTAAGGGTGGCAATAGCCACCACCATTCGCAGGCACGGTGGCCATCCTGCAGCAACATTGTCCAGTTTCTTGGAAAGGTAGGCAATGGGCCTTTTCCATGGCCCCAGTCTCTGGGTCAGCACCCCTTTTGCAATTCCCTGCCTTTCGTCTACATAGAGCTCCAAAGGTTTAGTCACATCAGGAAGCCCCAAGGCTGGGGCGCTTAGGAGGGCCCTTTTTATCTTTTCAAAGGCATCCTGCTGGTCTCTTCCCCAGGTGAAGGGGGTATTTTGCTTGGTCAGGGGATAGAGGGGTGTTGCCATCTTGGCAAACCCAGGAATCCAGAGTCTACAGAACCCTGCAGTCCCTAGGAACGCTCTCATTTGGTGGGGGTTTTTCGGGGGAGGTATCAGCGACACCGCTTGTTTTCGGGCTTCTGTCAGCCACCTCTGTCCATTTTCCAGTTGGTACCCCAAATAGGTTACTTTGGTCTGGCAGATTTGGGCCTTTTTTGCTGAGGCGCGGTATCCCAGTCTCCCCAGGGTTTCTAGCGGGGCCCCCGTACCTTTATCACAGTCTAATGCTGTGGGAGCTGCCAGCAGCAGGTCGTCTACATACTGTAGGAGCACCAGGGTGGGATGCTGCGTCCGGAAGGCGGCCAGGTCCCGATGTAAGGCCTCATCAAACAGGGTGGGGCTGTTCTTGAACCCTTGTGGCAACCTAGTCCACGTTAGGTGTCCCGATAGTCCAGCTTCTGGATCTTTCCACTCAAAGGCAAACAGGGGTCGGCTCTGGGGGCTCAGTCTCAAGTAAAAGAAAGCATCTTTTAGGTCCAACACTGTGTACCAGGTGTGGGAGGGAGGCAAAGTGCTGAGTAGGTTGTATGGATTAGGTACTGTTGGGTGGATGTCTTCTACCCATTTATTTACTTCTCTCAGATCCTGTACGGGCCTGTAGTCTCCCGTACCCGGCTTTCTGACAGGGAGTAGGGGAGTATTCCAGGCCGATCTGCAGGGCTCAAGGATGCCTAATCTGAGGAGTCTCTGTATGTGGGCCCTGATTCCTCTGTAAGCCTCTTCAGACAGGGGGTACTGTTTGACCGAGACAGGGGTGGCCGAGGACTTCGTGTTAACGACAATGGGTGGCTGTCCCGTGGCCAGTCCCATCCCTCCAGTTTCTGCCCAGGCCAGAGGATACTTTTGTATCCAGTCCTGAATTTGGCCCGTCGGTGAGGCTTTAGGCTCTAATAGTTTATATTCATCTTCTAGCCTTATTGTCAGGACCTGAAGGGGGGTTCCATTGGGTCCTGTAACAGAGGCCCCCATGTCATGGAAATGGATTAGGGCCCCCACTTTGGAGAGGAGGTCTCTCCCTAGTAAGGGGTATGGGCAGTCTGGAACATGTAGAAAAAGAGTGGGTGACCTTACCAGAGGCCAGATGCACTGTCCGTTCGATCGTCCATCGGCACAATTTTCCTCCAGAGGCCCCTTGCACCCAAGCAGCTCTGGTACTCATGGGTCCTTTGGTCTTGGTCAGCACAGAGTGTTGAGCCCCTGTGTCTACCAAAAAGGTCACGGGTTGCCCCCCTACTTCCAAGGTTATCCGGGGCTCAGGGGGAGGCTCCTGGCCCTGACTGTCCTAATCTTCGTCTAGGGACAGGACTCTAGTGCTGGTCTTCCGCGGGTCTCGAGGCCTCTTTGGGCAGTCTTTTACCCAGTGGCCCTTTTCCTTGCAGAAGGCGCATTGGTCGCGGTCCACTCTTGGCCGCCTGTTGTCTCCCGGCCTCTCTTTCTTTCCTGACTCTGATCTAGGCTGTACTACAGTGGCCAAAATCTTGCTTAATTCCTTGTTACGCTTTCTGTCTTGTTTTTCTTCTTTCTCTTCCTGTTCTCGTCTCAACCTGTCCTCTCTCTCTTCCTGCAACTTTCTGAGCCTTTCTTCTCTCTCTTCTGGAGTTTCTCTCTTATTGTAAATCTTTTCTGCCTCTCTCATTAGATCCTGTAAGCTATAATCCTGTAATCCCTATAGCCATTGTAACTTATTTTTAATGTCCGGAGCTGACTGTCCTATAAAGGCCATGGAGACATTTCCCCTATGTTCAGGGCTACTAGGATCGAAAGGGGTGTACATACGGTATGCCTCCATGAGCCTCTCAAGGAAAGCCGCCGGGGTCTCCTCCGGTCCCTGGGTCACTGCTCTTACCTGGGCCAAATTGGTAGGGCGTCTTCCGGCACCCTTGAGACCCGCAAGGAGGACCTGGCGATAGAGACGGAGCTGCTCCCTACCAGCAGGGGTGTTGTAGTCCCAGTCCGGTTGTGTCAGCGGGAAAGCTGCATCGATCTCGTTTGGGAGGAGGGTGGGGGCCCCATTAGGCCCAGGCACGCTCTTCCTGGCTTCTAGGATGACTCGCTGTCTCTCTTCTGTGGTCAGCAAGGCCTGCAAGAGCTGTTGACAGTCATCCCAAGTCGGTTGGTGGGTTAACAAGATGGATTCAATTAGTCCTGTGAGGGCTAATGGATCTCTAGAGACAGGAGGAGTGTGGGTTTTCCAGTTATACAGGTCGGAGGCTGAGAACGGCCAGTACTGAACTTGGTTTCCTGGCCCTCCCACAGTTCTTAAAGGGAACGCCTGAGCTTTCCATTCTCCCGTCTCTCCCTCCCTTGGATCCCGTCGCAGGCGTAACCGGGAGGCGACAGGGGATGGGGCACTTGTTTCCTCGTCGGCCACCAGACTGGTGGTGTCGGGGGAGCGGGCCTTGGCAGAGGCTGGTGGGGGGCCGGCTGGCGGTGGTGCCGGCATTGGAGGGGCTTGGTAGGGAGGGCGGTTTTCAGACAAAAGGTCAACTAAGACCGGGTCCTCTGGCGGGAGGACTGGCTTTGGTCTGGCCTCTAATTTTTCTTTTTCTAAGAGGGGGTAGAGGGAGGACTGGGCTGGGGGAGTCGTGGGCACCATGGCAGTGGCGTTGGGGACCCTTGGTTTCGTTGTCACAAAGGGTGCCACCCAGGGCGGGGGGTCTAGTACCAGGCTCTCCCAAGTAATTACGTAGGGGACTTGGTCCGGGTGTCCGTGTGGTCCTGCATCGAACACTCGCTCTTTGACCTGTAAGATACAATCTATGTTAAAAGTGCCGTCCTGAGGCCATCCCACTTCAAGGGTTGGCCATTCAGAACTGCAAAGGGTTTGCCATTTCTTTCTTCTTACTTCTACCGATAGGTTGTTGGCTCGGTCTTTGACTTCTTTCCAATGTCCTAGAGTCAAACTTAGAGGGGTAGTTAGTCTTTGTCCCATGCTGGGAGGAAGGGGGAAACAAATACACCAAGAGACTCACGAAACAGATACATGAAATGCAGACCAGAAGCCGCGCGGCACAGAATCGGCGCCAAACCAAAAGTAACAATTCAGACCGGAGCGGACACTGAAAGTGTCGCGCCCCCGGCAGGAAGACAGTCTGCTTGTCTCCAGTCACCCAAGTCACCCCTGGAGCGTCCTCCAGGGTTGAAATTCGGAAGCCCGTGGACCCGTCAGTCCGCTTCACGAATTCCTACTGAGCCCGTACGGGTACCGAAACAGAGTACAGACAGACAACAGATAACATAGATTTCAATGCCGGCCGGACTTACCTCCCGCTGGGGCTGGTATTGGGTCCGAGGCTTTCCCGATCCCGGACGAGCCCCCAAATGTAAGACCCAAAATTCGGGCCTTCATTCCAAGGAGGAAAAACCGCGCGACCCAGTAAACAAGCCCAGCAGATGCAATACGCAAGAGGGTTTATTGTCGGCTGTGCAACCGGGTGACTCTGATCTCCTGGGAGGCAGAGCACCCCGAACAGCAAATTGGGCGAGCTTTTTATATGCAAAAAAAAAACATACTATCAGCATATTACATATGGGTTACAAAGTGATTGGTTACACGTTTGCAAAGCAATCCTATTGGCACAAACTTCGCGGGCTTTGGTTCAAACTTAAAGCAATTCTATTGGTACAAACGGCGCGGGCTTTTGTTCAAACTTAGGCTCCCGCTGGCTTTTCAGCTCTCCCGCGGGCTTTTACCGGGTGCATATTGATTGGCTGGCTCCAGGTCACCCGATGGGGGCGGGGAATCCCACCATTTCATGGGAAATCGAAACCCAAGTCCCTGCCGCCTGCCAGCCCCAGCCCCGGCAGCCCCACATAATAAAACTTATTTCTCAGTTTCAAAAACCAACAAGAAAAATATCAGACACATGAATTATAGACACTGGTAAAAGGGAAACTAGATATCAACTAATCAAAATACATCAAACAATTTGACAGCCCCACAGATAAAGCCTCTTTGAGGCAAAATCCCATTTTCTAGGACCTACACCATCTTTTAAAAGCATTACTTTTGAAGGAGGAATGAACATCCACTCTATATATTTGCAAGAGAAAGTCATATTCTTTGTTGCTGTGATTTCCAATTAAATATGGGTTGAATCTGAAACAACATGGCTTGATGTCACCCCGTCACCAGCTTCTTTTTTTCCAGTTCTCAGTGGAGTCCAAACAGCAGGGGAGCTGAGCCCGGCTTCCTGTTACTCAGCTGGGGGCTCTTGGGGTGTTGCCTTCCACTTCCTGTAATGCAAATGTCCTTTCCACCCTGGGCTGGTGACCAGGTCCCAGCCTGCCTGGGCAGTCATTTCAGAGGGTTATCAGACCCAGAAGCCACTCATCACATCATCCGCTGAGAAACAGAAAATCAGCCACAGATGGATTTTAGCTCCTCCACAGTGCCGACATTGACAAAGTGGGAGGAAGCCTAGACTGAATTCTCTGCTCCCTGTCAGTATGGCCAATGAGCTTTAAAGGTTCTTGCAGGGGGTGGAGGGGCTCTTTTGTCTTTCTGAGGTGGAAACAGAGCAGCAAGGTCAGTCTGGGGGGGCTCCTGGCCCTGCCTTGGCCTGATTCTAGGGCTTCCCCAGTGTGGTTTATTCCATAAAAACCACCGCCTCGCTGCTGTCCCTGATTCCGCGCTAGCTGCCTGCGGCCCATCCTTCACACAGCAGGGCAATGCAACATCCTGACCTCTTGCCTGGTCCTGAAACCAGGAACATCCTAGCTCCTCCTGGCCCCTCAGCTTGGCTGAGCGGGACCCCTGCCCCCCATCCCACCTCTTTACTGCACTCCAAGCTGCAACCTGTCCCCACCGTCACCCCCCGAAGCCCTCCCGACTTCAATCTGCAGGTAGACTATACCCTGCTCACTGTCCCTTCTGCAACTCTGAACTTGCTGGTCTCTGCCTGAATGAGGTTCCTGCCAGCTGAGTTCACATTGCACGTGTCACCTTTTAGAGGACATCCCTGCCCATAGAGCTTCATGAAAGCATCTCATCTCTGTCACATTACCTGGCTTTCTCTACAGCACCATCATCCCCACCTGCGGGACTACTCAGCTGTTCTCAAGATCACTGTCTGGCTTCTCCACTGGAGAGTAAGCTGTTACCTGCTCTGTTGTGTTGAGGTTCCCAGAACAGCAGGGCTGCTCCCAGAGGGGACTGATCTCCTGCAAAGGATTTAAAAAATTTTTTTATTGGAGTATACGGGCTTTACTTTGCCAACAAAGGTCTGTCTAGTCAAAGCTGTGGTTTTTCCAGTAGTCATGTATGGATGTGAGTTGGACCATAAAGAAAGCTGAGTGCCGAAGAATTGATGCCTTTGAACTATGGTGTTACAGAAGACTCTTGAGAGTCGCTTGGACTGCAAGGAGACCAACCAGTCCATCCTAAAGGAGATCAGTCCTGGGTGTTCATTGGAAGGACTGATGCTAAAGCTGAAACTCCAGTACTTTGTCCACCTCATGCGAAGAGTTGACTCTTTGGAAAAGACCCTGATGCTGGGAAAGATTGAGGGCAGGAGGAGAAGGGGATGACAGAGGATGAGATGGTTGGATGGCGTCACTGACTCGATGGACATGAGTTTGAGCAAACTCCAGGAGTTGTTGTCGGACAGGGAGGCCTGGCGTGCTGCAGTCCTTGGGGTTGCGAAGAGTCGGACACGCCTGAGAAGCTGAACGGAACTGCTGGTGGCTTTGCAGCACTGTGTCAGTTTGTGCTGCACATCGAGGTGAATCCGCTGTTGTCATTGTTCAGTTGCTCAGTCGTGTCCAACACTTTGTGACCCCATGGACTGCAGCTCGCCAGGCTTCCCTGTCCTTCACCATCTCCCAGAGTTTCGCAGACTCCCATTGAGGCAGTGATGCTAAGCCTCTCATCCTCTGCTGCTCCCTTCTCTTGTTTGCTTCCATCTTTCCCAGCAGCAGGGTCTTTACCAATGAGTTGTTTCTTCTCATCAGGGGGCCAAAGTATTAGAGCGTCAGCTCCAGCATCCGTGAATCAGCTCTACGTGTACCTATATCCCCTCTTTTTATGGGTTTCCTTCCCGTTTGGGGCCCCACAGAGCGCTGAGTAGAGTCTCCTTTGCCGTATAATAGGTTTTCATTAGTCATCTGTATTGTACATAGTAGTATGTACATGTCAAAAATAAACAAATGGGACCTAATTAACTTAAAAGCTTTTGTACAGCAAAGGAACCAATAAATAAGACGAGAAGACAACCCTCAGAATGGAAGAAAATATTTGTAACTGAAGCAACTGACAAAGGATTAATTTCCAAAACATATAAACAACTCATGCAACTCAAGAAAAAACAAAAACAAAACAAAAACAAAAAATGGGCAGAAGAATCTACATAGACATTTCTCCGCAAAGGGTTTTGATGCCCAGTTGCACAACTTAGGGCTTCCCAGGTGATGCTAGTGGTAAAGAACCCACCTGCCAATGCAGAAGATATAAGAGACACGGGTTTGATCTCTGGGTTGGGAAGATCCCCTGGAGAAGGAAATGGCAACCTGCTCCAGTATTCTCGCCTGGGAAGTCCCATGGACAGAGGAGCCTGGCGGGCTACAGTTCATGGGGTCTCGGAAGAACTGGACACGATTTTGAGACTAAACAACAACCAGAAAAGAACCTTCTCTGCCCCTCCCCCCACTCCCCAATTTTATTTTAGTCTCTTCAACCTTTACCTTGGGAAGAGCAGCTGGAGCTGTTTTTGGCCCCATAATGTAAGGTCCACATCCTACACAGTGATGGCTCTAGGCCAAGGGTTCTTGAACATGATCGTGCAAGACAATCACCTGGAGGTCTGTGAAAACAGATTCCAGAGTTTTGGATTCAACGGGGCTGGGCAGGGCCCAGGAACCTGCATTCCCATGTTGCCAGGTGATGAGATGCTGCTGCTTTGGGACCATGCCTTGAGGACCACTCATCTGGGCCTCGAGGAATCGGGTCAGCACAGCCTGGACCTGTGCAGGGTTTTGTCCTTTGCAAACCGAGTTTTAGATGCTTTATCTTGTTCATTCCTCCCAACAGCCCTGACAATATTATCAAACCCAGTTGCCAGAGGAGTAGACGGAGGTTCGCAGTGTCACACAGAGGAGGCCCCAGACTCAATACCGCACAGCCAGCCAGCTTTCCCTGGGTAAACATCCTAGACGTCCAATGTCCACCAGGTCACCACACCCTGCTCCCCTTAGGTCCTGCTACTCTGGCGTGGATGAACCAGCCGCCTCCGTAAGGGGTCTCTGCCTCTGCTTTGGAGAAGGCAATGGCAACCCACTCCAGTACCCTTGCCTGGAAAATCCCAGGGACGAGGGAGCCTGATGGGCTGCCGTCTATGGGATCGCACAGAGGCGGACACGACTGATGTGACTTAGCAGCAGCAGCAGCCTCTGCTTTGCCCTCTTCCCAGAGCAGCAGAGAGCACCGGGGTTGAGAGAACAGCTTGCTAGTTAGGAGAGGGTTTTAACTCTGCGGTCTGACGGTGCAACCTATGTGATCCGGGGCAAGTTTCGGGAGACTCTAGTCTACACAGCAGGGGGACACCTTTGAGAAGGCGCTGCAGGCTGGGCGTGGATCGCGCCAAATCCAGTGTCACAATCGAGTTGCTGCTCTTTGGCCACTGAGTCGTGTCCAACTCCTGTGAATCCTATGAACTGTGGCCCGCCAGGCTCCTCTGTCCGTGGGATTTTCCAGGCAAGAATACTGGAGTGGGTGGCCATTTCCTTCTCCAGGAGGGGATCTTCCTGATGGAACCCACATCTCCTACACTGGCAGGCGATTTCCTTACCACTGAGCCATCAGGGAAGCCCATCACAATAAAGGGACTCAAATAGTTCAGGTTTCCCAGTGCAGACAAAATTATGCTTATCTTACAATCTATTAATTGTTCAATAGCATGGTCTTAAGAAAAAAAGTGTGTGCGTGTGTGTGTGTGCGTGCTCAATCGCTTCAGTCGTGTCTGACTGTGTGTGACCCTGTGGACTATAGCCCACCAGGCTCCTCTGTCCGTGGGATTTTCCAGGCAAGAATACCGGAGTGGGCTGCCATGCCTTCCTCCAGGGCTCTTCCCGACCCTGGGATTGAACTAGCATCTCTTACATCTCCTGCACTGGCAAGAGGGTTCTTCATCACTAGACGACCTGGGAAGCCCAAAGTATATACCTCAATTTAATGTGAAAAATATTTTATTGCTAAAAAATGCTAACCTTCATTTGAGTCTTTTTTCTGATGGAGGGTTTGGAATAATTTAAGAATGACCAAAATGTGATACAGAGACACAAACAGAGCAAATGCCGCTGGAAAAAATTGTGCTCATAGACTTGTTTGTTGTAGGGCACAAGCTTTCAATTTGTAAAAAATGCAGTATCTGTGAAATGCAATACAATGAGGTAGGCTTGCAGTTTTTTCTTTTTCATTTATCTTCTCATTTGATAGGTGGTGATCACTCTGGTATATAGAGATGTTGAACTATAATGCTGTACTCCTGAAATATATAGTTAATTAATTATAATAAACCATAGTGTTTTAAGGGCTTCTCGGGTGGCGCTAGTGGTAAAGAATCCACCTGCCAACGCAAG
>CM035298.1:41873718-41919857 GCA_020226075.1 Hydropotes inermis
ACCTGGAGCCAGCCAATCAATATGCACCCGGTAAAAAGCCCGCGGGCGCCTAAGTTTGAACAAAAGCCCGCGCCCGTTTGTACCAATAGGATTGCTCTAAGTTTGAACAAAAAGCCCGCGAAGTTTGTACCAATAGGATTGCTTTGCAAACATGTAACCAATCACTTTGTAACCCGTATGAAACATGCTGATAATGTGTTTTTTGCCTATAAAAGCTTGCTCAATTTGCTGTTCGGTGTGCTCTGCCTCCCAGGAGATCAGAGTCACCCGGTTTGCGCAATCGACAATAAACCCTCTTGCATGTTGCATCTGCTGGACTGGTTCATTGGGTCGCGCAGTTTTCCCTCCTTGGAACGAAGGCCCGAATTTTGGGTCTTACAAGAGCACAGCTTCTTCAGTTCTGTGCATGCATGGGGCTGAGCCATGACTATTTTACATAAAGCTTGACAAGCTATTTATGCATTTTTGTTGGGTTTCACTTATCTGGTTAACCCTGACAAGATAGCGATCTCTGACTGTCCTCAGTATTTACATCTTTATGTAGACATATCTACAATGAAATGAAAATTTGCTTGTTGGAAATAATTACAGTTTCAAAAGCACCCACTTTGCAGGTGATTCACCCCTCAAGAGCTTAAACACTCAGTAATCCCTGACCTAATTCCCTCAAAAAAGGCGCCAACTGTATTCTCAAGACCCTCAGCTTCTTCACCTGACAAAGAGAAAGTTGTAAGTGAAAAGCAAAATACATCGTGCAGACACCTTCCCTTTTTTCACTTTAAATATAAACAACTTCAAAGACAAGTTTACTGTGGTAAGTCAAAATGTGTCTTTTACTCAGTTGCGGATGTGTGAAGTCTTTCTTTTCTTACTGAAATTCGCAACAGGAAGTCCAAACTTGCACACCACTTGCTGAGCACCAGCTATTCTTAAGGAAACTCCTCTGATAAAACAAACTGCCTTAGGAAGCCAATTTCTTTTTAACAACTCCCGGTCTCAGCGGTACAGGTTCCTCCTTAATCAGATGAAGCCTAATCTAAAGCATCAGAGGTGTCTGCTCCCTCCCTAACACTGGGCTATTTGCAGCTGTCAAGTGCGAGGCAGCATTTGGCAGATAATCAGGGCTCTGCAACTCTTTTGATATAATAACTCCCTTTCTTTCCAGTCCTCTGTGCTGTTAGGCTGTTCTCATGATCTATCCTTCCTGTACAGTGGCCTGAGAGACGGGGCAACGCACATCTCCTCTGTAGCTGTTGTTTAGTCGCTAAGTTGTGTCTGACTCTTTGTGATCTCACAAAGTGTAGTCCGTCAGGCTCCTCTGTCCATGGGATTTTCCAGGCAAGAACACTGGAGTGGGTTGCCATTTCCTTCTCCAGGGGATCTTCCTGACCCAGGGATTGAACCTCTGTCTCCTGCATTGCAGGCAGATTCTTTACCACTGAGCCACCAGGGAAGCCCATCGTCTCTAGAGTATATGAACGACTTCACCACTTACAGGCACATCTAATGTCGTCTCAACCAGGTTGAGATGAGCTGGGAGTCTGAGAGGGGTGAGTATCGCGGGTGTACTTGTTTTCTTTTTATGACAACAACAAATAGCAAATATCCAGTGGATTTGCAGAAGCACATGTTTGGGAAGTGAGGTCTAACATCCACTCCTTTGATGTGAAGCTCTAAATAGGCCCTTTCAGATTTCCATATGAATGTGGACTCTAATGGGCTTCCCAGGTGGCACTAGTGGTAAAGAACCGGCCTGCCCATGCAGGAGACTTAAGAGATGCAGGTTCGATCCCTGGGTGGGAAAGATGCCCTGGAGGAGGACATGGCAACCCACTGCAGTATCCTAGCCTGGAGAATCCCATGGACAGAGGAGACTGGTGGGCTACAGAGTCAGACACGAACCATGTGACTTCACACAGTACAGGGGCTGCAATGCAGACCCTCACAGTTCAGTGGCTCAGAAGTGAAGGCGTGTAGAGTCTGAGCTGACTGCTCCAAGCTGATGGGCAACTCTGCTTCCCAGAGGCACTCGGAGGCCTGGGTTTCTTCCCCACCCCATGCTCTGGCATCCAGTGAGCCCTGTGCATTCACCTGCCTGGCTAGGGTACACCTCCGGGTTCCAGCTGGTGGGAAGGGGAGAGCCAGAGGAGACCTCAGCTTCCAGCCCTGGGTGAGAATCAGCCATTTGACCCCATGGATTCATAACAGCAAGAAGGGCTCGGGAACGCAGTCCCCCTTGAGGCAGGCAGGTGCCCAGCCGCGACTGTGCTTAGCCGCGGAAGATGCTGGTGGACGAGCAGTACTGAGCGAGACAGTCTTTTCTTCCTTCTAATTTATAGAAGCAGGGTGAAGCTTTTATAAAGTTATTTTAAGAATTCTAATAGGAAAAAAAGTTCAGGTTTCCATCAAAATGCTACAGAATTGTATTTATTTAAGAACTGAAATAAACATGAGATCATTTGGTTATCAGGTGACTTGCCCCCAGCAGCTGCTGTTTCACTGACTTGTTGAGTGTCAGCCCCCCCCAGGAGGGCAGGGACTTTGTTCAGTGTTGGTCCCAGCAGCAGGAGCGGTTCCTGACACATAGGAGGCGTTAATGAGTGAGCACTGAGTCGCTCAGTCGTGTCTGACTATTTGTGACCCCATGGACTGTAGCCCACCAGGCTTCTCTGTCTACAGGATCCTCTAGGCAAGAATATTGGAGTGGGTTGCCATTTCCTTCTCCAGGAGGAGTTAATACGTCTTGGTTAAATGAATAAATAGGTAGACGGAACGGAAACAGAGCAGCATGTAGGGATTTTAAATTATTTTGTGCCTTTATATCTTTCTCCGCTGAGTTGGGCTTCCAAGTGGCTCAGTGGTAAAGAATCTGCCTGCCAATGCAGGAGACGCAGGAGATGTTGGTTCAATCCCTGGATCAGGAAGATCCCCTGGAGAAGGAAATGGCAACCCACTCCAGTGTTGTTGCCTGGGAAATCCCAGGGACAGAGGAGCCTGGTGGGCTACAGTCCATGAGATCACAAGGAGGCAG
This sequence comes from Hydropotes inermis, assembly GCA_020226075.1. Classification (NCBI taxonomy): domain Eukaryota; kingdom Metazoa; phylum Chordata; class Mammalia; order Artiodactyla; family Cervidae; genus Hydropotes; species Hydropotes inermis. The sequence continues at coordinate 41,876,750 of CM035298.1, forward strand.
AGAGGACTTAGCAGCTGAGCACACAACACTGCTGAGTTACCAGGGATGCTAGGAACATTTCTGATGGATAATTTCTAACTATAACAAGATTCCAGGCTCTGAATGACTCCTGGTGTTTACACTTCTATCTTTAAGAAAAAGCTATGAGCCTGACTCATGTTGTGCCTTGGATTTTTTTTTTTAAACCAAAGCACTGTGTTCAACTTGACTCCCAGATGTGAAAAGTGCATGGTGTGACATTCAAAACACCTGCAAAGTGAAGTACCTTAATTTGCTGAGATACTAAATGGTCTATGATCAAGATCCAGCCAGTATTTCTCTCCAAAGGTAAAAATCAAACATTTTGCTATCATTAAAACCAAAAGAGTAATTCAAATTAGAGTGTCCTCTCACTTGTGAATTGGAAGGAAAGTCTTACAGAGTGGGAAATTCATTCCACCAAATACAGCAGTCAATATAATTAAAATAAATTCAGTGGCCATTTTTTAAAAAAGATTATAAAATTGAATTTATTGAGTTTCACACAAGATGCACTTATAAAATTAGTACTGAATGCCATTTTAACAGAAGAAATGAACATCAGTCCAAACTCCCAATATATTCTGCAAAAAAAAAAAAAAAAACTTCCAAAAAATGACAGCATAGTTACAGAGTCATTCAAGCTGAACTGAAAGACATACCCAAATCATCCTTTTGCTCTGATCAGGGCTTTGTTTGGCAAAGTTTTCCCCAAGCTATGCCCATTCCTAGTGGAACTGTTCCTTATGGTGGTGAAGAGAAGGTGGAAAAACAACAATAATAACAATAATAATTCTAACATGGGCCTTCACTGAAAAATACACAAAGCAATTTCAAGTCTTTCGTTTTTAACTTAAGTACTTCCTAGTTTCCCAAAAGCATTTCTGTATTATTTTCCTTTTTTTAACCTTGTGTGAACAATCATATTAAGATTCCTTTAGCTTTAATGCAACACATTAAAATTCGCTCTTATTTTTCAGAGGAATGAGTCAAAGCATTAAAGCCTACTTTACGTTTCACCCAGGAGATAAGACAAATCAGCTAAACTTTACCTTCTGCCGTATCACATGCGGGAAACATCAGCACAAGAGCTGAACTTCAAGTGAAAACATCAAAGGAAGTTAACAGTTAACGGCAACATCTGGACATTCTGAAATTAGACCCTGGACAATTTTTTATAAAAATGCAGAAAGGCTCCTCAAGATAAAATGTGGTGGAAAAGAACCTGTCCTGTGATGTGGGCCATGGACGGGTAATTAAGCAGAAATGGAATCTTGATCTCAAACAAAACCAAGAAGCACCATTTGGCTTCTCCCCACACAAGCCCCTGTCCACGCCTGGACGGACACCCGCATGCCCCAGACGTCTCCTTTCCTTTTCCCCACATAGCCTGCCCACCCTGGCGCACACACACCCGGGGGCCCACCTCCCAGAGCACAGACCCGGGCCAGGCGTGGGCGCACAGACAGACAGACAGGCAGACGGGCAGACCAGCTCTTTCTTGGAGCCCGAGCAAGACGATGCCCCACCCACACAAGACTGACTTTAAAACCGTGACTTGGAAAACCCAGTTGAAGTTGATACCTTTCAGTTCTGTCCTCTGACAGTTCCTCAGCCTGTTCAATACCAAACCCTTTTAATGGTAACAACTTAGGAAGCAATCAGTTTGAAAGGGAAACCAGTTAACTCCACCTGAAAATGAACACTGCTCTTTTTTCAGAATAAAAAGTGCCTTTCTGTCAGGGAATTCCTATTTTATCCACTGCAATTACACAATATACAGCTCACGTTTGGCTGTGAAGAGTAAAATGGAAAAACTAGGAAACAGTTTCTCAGTGATGCAAACCTTCATTCATTCATATTTTTTAAATAATCTAGCTTAAGGTTTTTTTTTTTTCCCTTTCCCTTATAAAATGCTACTATCCATCATGTCTCATTTAAGGTAGCTTTTTATTCTGATTAATTCAGATACATCTTCGAAGATTATTCTGGTGGTAAGAACATTTATCTTAAGTTTAATTATTGTTATCTTTTTTTTTTTTTTTACTGCTTTGGCAGATGAAGTTTGAAAACTGTGGGAACAGAATGAGGCTGGAAATGGAGTCTCCAGCGCATCCCGACGCCGAGGAGGACTCGAGGTGGAGTCCTGTCCTCTGGAAGCACACGCTGATGGAGTGGAGGGGAGGGGGTGGTGGGGTCGCTCCTGCGGGGCCCAGGGTGACTCTGCGGCTTCCCCGAGCAGGAACGACCTTTCCTGAGCCATCCATCTGTCCAAGGGCTCAAGGCTGGAGGTCGCTGCTGGCTGACCCGTGTGACCTGACCTTCAGCCAGACCACACCACCGGAAGAAGGACACTAAGATTTGCTTTCCATCAATAAGTTAAGTTCTTAAATAAATATTTAAGTGCCTTTTTCAGCATCTGTCCGCCCGGGGGGCACTGCCTCTGGGGCCCCGAGACTGCGTCTTTGGCACCCGGAGCTCCGGAATTCAGTCAATTCGGTTTCCACAAATTGTGAACCTGTCTATCTCTAACAGATCTTTCTTTGAGGACCTGTGTTTCAGTTCTGAGTTCTCCTGTGTTATGTCCTTCTCGTCGCCGTCTGGGGTGGTCAGAAGCTGATCAGAGCTGCTCGTCACGAGCAGTGGGATTGCATTTTCCTTCTGATGAGCGGGCTGGCTGGTGACTGAGGCAGACAGGGTTTCTTCTGTGGAAAAATAGACCCATGTAATTAGAAAAGGGTGTCCCGTCAGCCTATTATAACCACAAGCTTTCCAGTACAGTGGGACTGAAAAAAATGTCGACTGTCCATGCTTTCAGAAAAGGAAACAATAGCTTAATATTAACAGCATGCAGTATAAACCCTATAGCTTATAATGAAACTTAAGAGGCCATACTATTTCTGTTTCCTCATCCAAAATTGTATATGACAGTGTAATGTGGACCACGGCCCACAAATAGCACCACTGATGGATTTGGGGAAAATCAGAAGTCCTGTGTCACAACCATCTTCGTGCACACGCAGGTCCTAGGAAGACCGCCGCCAGGTCCAAACCCTAACACTGCCCCCCCCACCCCACTGCGCCTCTCGTGTGTGGTCACGGTAGTTAGACAGAGTCGGCATCTTACTTCCAGGAAGTCAGATCAGAGATTAAAAACACACCCATGAACGAATCCCCAAATGGCCACGGGCATCCCGAGTCTGGGGGCCTGGACACACCAACCTGCCAACTGTACACTCAGCCCATACCTGAGCAGTGTCATCGGGGTAAGAATGACACCCCACAGAGGGTACCTGGTTAAGACGGAGGGTCGGACGGGCGCAGACACACACACACACAGCCGCGACGGAGGCAGGAGCGTGGCGCCCCGCTCGGCACCCCCCGCCCTCTCAGCCTCCCCTCCGGCTCACCTCCTGCTGGACACGGACCCCGGCTCTCTGCTCTGCCGCCCCACTGTGGAGCCCCCGCCGGCCCCTCTCCTGACGAGCCCCCCGCACCAGGTCCGACTTCTCGGGCTTCGGGACTCAGTCCGGGCCTCGCCACCTCCAGGAAGGGCCCTCTCCCGTCCCCTCTGTAACCCACTGCTCTATGTTCTGGGTCAGCCACTTCTGCCGGCTCCTCTGTCAGTCTGTGAGGCCCCAAAGCTTCATTTATTTACCTCTGTAGCTCCAGCGTCTCATACACTGCCTGGCACAGCCACGCAAGAGTAAATCGTTTAAACTAAAAGTCATCTGAATAAATATTCACGTGGACGTGGAACCGCGTCCACTGACAACAATTAAGCCCCAGTCCTTCCTCCAGTCTTCCAGGCCAGAAATCCTGGGCCCACCCTTAACCCCTCTCTGCAGGGCTCGACCTCCCAGCGAGCCCTGTGCTCCCGGTGATGCACCCAGAATCTGGTCTCCCGCCGCGCCCACGCCGACCTGTGCACAGAGCCGGGCATTTCCCCGCCGGCCTCCACTCCTGGGCTTGCCTTCCTGAGTCTATTTTCCACAGAGACCTAGACTGATCCCGCCTCCCGGTCCCCCTCTCTGCAACGGCCCCTCCCCACACGGCAGAAGCCAAGATGTTCACGGGAGCAGGGGGAGTCCTGGGCGGCCTCTCAGGACCCCTGGTCCCTCTCCCCTGGGGTCGGCGCTCTCGGGTCGCCCCACTGTCCCTCTCCCCCGGGGTCGGGGCTCTCGGGTCCCCCCCGGCCCCTCTCCCCTGGCGTCGGGGTTCTCAGACCCCCCCAGCTCCTCTCCCCCAGGGTCGGGGTCCTCTGGCCTCCCTGGCCCTCGCTGCCCCTGCCCGTTCACCCACACCCCAGCTCCTCACAGCTGGGGAGCCCCCACCCCACGCGTCCTCCCGTCAGCCTGCTTCGCTCTCCCCCACGACACAGTGCATGTCTACCCGCTCTCCCCCCCGACCGTCTTGTCTGCGGCCCAGCTGTCCCTGGACCCGCCAGGTTCCAGGCGCCTGACGACCATCTACTGAACAGGGACAAACAGAAAAAGGCTCGGAGCTCTTCCCCAGGGCCGTCTGCGATGAGATCTCAGCATGAACACGAATAATCCAAAGCCGAGCAAAGCAAAATCCGGTCTTGAAAGCGCTGCTCAACAGTGATTTTTTTATCATGGAGCATTCAGACAACTGATTCTCTAGGTGACAGTTCACAGAGGTGATGAACAGAGAGCCACACCTACCTTGGGAGGCTTTGCACTTGTTCTGTGGTTTACTGGGCGGTCTGCCGGGAGCGCTGGCCGGGGGCGGGTGGAACAGCTTCTCTTCCATCTTGGCCTCCTTCACGTACTGGCAGGATTTCCCCAGCAGGACGATGCTGTTCAAGACTTTCAGGGAGACCAACCTAGAACCGGGAGACACCGCCACACGCTGTGGGGTCCGTCGCTGCACACAGGGGCCAGCCGCCCACAGCTCGGCCGGGGAGGAGGGGAGGGCAGGGCCGAAGGGCCACCTGGTGCCACAGGGCCAGCTCCTCGTGCACACCCGAGTTTCCGGAGGCTTCTTCACCCCAGGGAAGCAGTTTTGAAAACTCCTTGGTTTTTATCATAAGAACTAATTATACTTAGAAGTCTTACCTGGGCTAAATTGTCTAACATTTATTCTCTTACTACAAAACAAAGACATCTAGCAAATGCAGATGAAAACCAACAACAAAACTTTAGGACGCCACGCTGCGGAGCCACCACTGTGACATCTGGTGTCTGACCCTGCCGCCGTCCATGCTTGGAACACATGCCGATTTGCACCTCTCGCTCTCCAGAATCAGGGTGTCTTTAAGAAGGCAGTGGGGGATTGGTGCTCACAGCCGGACTAGAGGCTCTGGGGGCTGAGCGTGTGGGTTCAAGCCCTGACTCCACTGCTCAGCACCTGTGTGGATCTCAGTGAATTCCCTACCAAGTTTGTCCAGAAAGGAGGTGACGTTGGTAAGATGCTCAGAACAGTGCTGCTGCTGCGGCTAAGTCGCCTCAGTCATGACCGACTCTGTGCGACCCCATCGTCGGCAGCCCACCAGGCTCCCCATCCCTGGGATTCTCCAGGAAAGAACACTGGAGTGGGGTGCCATTGCCTTCTCCACAGAACAGTGCCGGGCACACAGAAATGCCCACCAGTTCTGCTGTATGACCACCGCTGCTGTAAATGACAATGCATCCAGAACATTCTTCTGACCCGCTGGTGGCTCCTCAGTGCACTGGCTGTGATGGGCTTGCAAAGCTTCTCTGTGCCGGCCATCATATAACAGAGCCCCCCAAAGCCTTCAATTTCTGGTTACTTACATTACTTCTAACATGTTGCTTCTATTAAAAAGTTTCTGCTTAAGAAAACTACTTTATAGTTCTGTTTCCTTAACACAAACTCCAAAATATCTATAATTACAGAAGTGGGATTTCTGGGCCAAAAGGTACATAGTATTTTTAGGCATTTGAAATGAATCTGGCAAAAATTCTGAAAAAAACAAAACAAAGCTCTTCACAATGATGTGTGTGTGGTGCGTGCTCAGTGGAATCTGACTCTTTGCGACCCCACGGACTGCAGCTCCTCCGTCCATGGGATTTCCCAGGCAGGAATACTGGAGTGGGCTGTCATTTCCTTCTCCAGGGGATCTTCCCCACCCAGGGATCAAACTCATTATTATCTCATGTACTGAAGGCAGATTTTTACTGTCTGACAAGGCCTAGAGTGTGCTTAATAATTAGTGTGGCAAACATAACGTAAGCCTTAAATAAGGAAGACTATAAGTAAGTGATTTCATTAAAAGATTAAAATACAATCTAAATGGAAGCAACCTAGATGCCCATCAGCAGACGAATGGATAAGGAAGCTGTGGTACACATACACAATGGAATATTACTCAGCCATTAAAAAGAATTCATTTGAGTCAATTCTAATGAGGTGGGTGAAACTGGAGTCCATTATACAGAGTGAAGTAAGCCAGAAAGATAAAGACCAATACAGTATACTAACAGATATACATGGAATTTAAAAAGATGGTAATGATAACCCTATATGCAAAACAGAAAAAGAGACACATATGTACAGAAGAGATTTTTAGACTCTGTGGGAGAAGGCGAGGGTGGGATGTTCAGACAGAACAGCATTGAAACAAGTATACTCTCAAGGGTGAAACAGATCACCAGCCCAGGCTGGATGTAAGAGACAAGTGCTCAGGGCTGGTGCACTGGGAAGACCCAGAGGGATGGGATGAGGAGGGAGGGGGGATCAGGATGGGGAATCGGGATGGGGAACACATGTAAATCCATGGCTGATTCATGTCAATGTATGGCAAAAACCGGTACAATACTGTAAAGTAATTAGCCTCCAACTAATAAAAATAAATGGGAAAAAAAGAAAAAAAATAAAGTGCCATCAATACTTCTGCCAAATAGCATACAGAATTTAGCCGGAATTTAGCTGAGTCACAAACACATTTGGGGATACATGCCGTCAGGGGAGATCCCAGGACAGTTGTGACCTGGTTGCTGTTAACTTCTACTACACTGTGCATTTATATATGTGTGTGTGTGTGTGTGTGTGTGTTAAGTCACTTCAGCCATGTCTGACTCTGTGTGACCCTATGGACTGTAGCCCGCCATGTTCCTCTGTCCAGGGGATTCTCCAGGCAAGAATGCTGCAGTGGATCATGCCCTCCTCTAGGGGAATCTTCTCGCCTCAGGGATCAAACCGCATCACTTTACATCTCCTGCACTGGCAGGCAGTTTCTTTACCACTAGCGCCACCTGGGAAGCCCTCTGCCTTTACACTTTACTGTATAAACAAAAACATATCAAAGAACAGTTAATCTTACCCCAAATAGAAGAGGATGACGCAGGCATAAGACAGGATTCCTTGCACCTTAATTGAACTTGTTACCACTCTGATGAGCTAGCCAGAAACAAACCAAAACAACAAATCACATAAATAAAACACACAAAGTTATCAGTTAACATTTGAAAGAAGGTTTCTCCATGCCGACTTTAACATTCTGGGCACATTCCTGTGGCTTCTGTCTAAACCCAAGAAAGCAGTTATAGGATGTGTCAATTCACATCAGAACCTGGCTGCTTGTGGAACCTTTTATGGTAGACAGAGATTCTTTGGGCAAATCTAAAATGCCCACTAATGCCAAATTCAACCGCTGACTCTAAAGTCAGACACTGCACCCAGCTCATGACTGACATTTTTACCTGTACTTAACAGAGATGCAAATGAGTTAGCTTTAAAAATAAAGATTATTCTGGGAACTATAAACGGATTCATCTCACTGCACGCATCCCCACCAGGGCTGGAAGCACTTGGTGAGTGTGCCCCTCATTCTTGCATTTTTTGTCCTTTGTTCTTTGACTCTCTGAGAACTCCAAGGACTTGCTGAGGGAGACAGAAAAGTTTTAACAAAACTAAATACTGTTAGGAAACTAATTTACTCACAGGCCAGAAAATTTCTATCTCTTTTGGAGAGTTATGGTTGCTAAGTTGCTTCAGTCGTGTCTGACTCTGCACCCTATGGACTGTAGCCCGCCAGGCTCCTCTGTCCATGGGATTCTCCAGGCAAGAATACTGGAGTGGGCTGCCATGCCCTCCTCCAGGGGATCTTATATTTTCTTACTTATCTCACAGAAACATAAGAGTAACAGTGCTATCTCTGGAAATTTGCTGAATAAATCTGATGGAATCTGTCACTGAAAAATATTTACACATGTTACAGGTCCACCTTAATGTACCCCTATATTAGGGTATGTGGGGACTGCTACATGAAAACAGAAAATCAGGGAAAATAACCAACCTTGTCCAGGAATGTCATCCTCAAATGGAAGAGTCTCAATTAAATAAATAACACAAGAACATTTCAAACGATATTTTAAAATTGCTTTTAATAAAAGAGCAATTGGGAGGAGCTAGACAGAATGAACTGCCATATTATATATCCAATAAAATCTCTGTTTCAGTCTCTAATGGAGAAATGACCTGTCAAACATTTGTGATGAAAATATGGTTCTAGAATTTTGTTCAGAAATATGAAAAGTAAAGAGGTTTCAATGACTTCATTTTTACCCAGTATATCATTAGGTAACTTTAAGATACATATGTCCCAAGTCTAATTTCCTTGAGACCTTGATTTGATTTACTTTTCTTGGATATGAACTCATTCTAGGACTTAAAGTAACATTTACAAGGAAACACTGCTACTCTTGGCCTTAATGCAAGAGCTGGCTTGGTTCCTGAGGCCTCAGTTTATTCCTCAGGGGCCCTAGGTTTCTGCCAAAGCTCTGGGGTCACTCTGGCGCTCAGTGAGAAAAACACCGTCAGAGAAAACCCACTGGGTCTGCAGGTAGCTCCACAATCCCCTTCAAAACTACAGATTTCCCAGAAGTGTTCTGCTAATCAAGCATTAACTAAACTTAAATCTTCTGGTATAACCACCATAAAAACTCACTTAAGAGAATAAAATGAAGATTGATAAAAAATCTAAAAATACTAATTTAAAAAATTCATACTAATTATGATCAGAATTTTCTGGTAAATAAGTTACTAGGCAAATTATTATTTGGCAAAGCAGGGCCACATTTAAATCCAACCACGTAACTAATCCTTAAAAAAACAAAAAGGCAGCCTAGGTTTATTCTAATACGGCAAATATCCTTTTCCCAGTTGCAGAAAACAAAGAAAAAATCTTAAATTCTATTTTATCAATCTCTTAAACCATTAACAAACAATTTCACTCTTCAGAATTTTCTGTTTTTCCAAAATTCTAGAAGTTCCTTTCCCTAAGCAAAAGAAAGCCATATTTGTATATAATAAAAAAAAACTACTAACACAACTGAAAATATTTAGGATGTGTTTATCTGGAGAGTCCTGCTGAAGTTTAAATAACATTAAATCTATTAATCATTCATCCTCTAAAAAAAAGTTAGGCAAGCTGGTAAAAAGTACAGTTAGTATGACCTACAACTTCTTTCTACATCTCTTAATTTCCATGAGACTTTGCATCTTTGGAAAACTTCAGATATCCTTCAATGAAGATAGCTGCATTTATTTATTTATTTTTTTTGACAGTTGCATTTATTTTGATGTGAGAATAGTTAGCCAAAAGGAATGCAATCAAATATAAGTGCAGTCAGCAAAATCTTCTTGATTAACATTATTCGAGCTCTAATTAAATACTACAGTAACTATTTGCAAGGCTGTTCTGAGCAATTCATTAAAATATCAGAAGTTGATGACTAATGGTTTTGATCGAGTAAGTTTCAGTGCCATTATTTAAAAATATATGTGATATTTCCTGTGTATAACAGCAGAAAGTTCCCTTGTAAAAACTTTGTAAAAAAATTTAAGAAGCAATACTTATAATGAATACAGAATACTTCATTTGAGCAATCGTGTTTATTTAATCTATTTCACTTGTTGCCAAATTTTTACTACTATAAATGCTACTGCAGTGCATGACCTTTCCTATAAATCACCATTTGCCTTTCATGACTGTTTTCTTAGGAGAAATTCCTAGAACTGGAATTACTTCATCAAAGCATAATAGTGTCATGGGGCTCTTCAGAAATGTTGGATCAACTTATACTTCCACCAATATGTGTTACAGTGGCCACTCAAAATGCCTACCACTAGGTATTTCCATTCAAAAAGAAAAATCACTGCCAAGTGAATAAGCAAAAATGAATATTCTCATTGTTAGGAAAGCTATCATGTAAAATATGCCTTAACATCTTTTATCCATTAAATGGCTCAAAATCCAAAAGGAAAATATTATAATTTAAAACAAAATTTCCTTCTAAGTCATGGACCTTTAATTTTACTATCAAGTCATTTTAGAACAAACTGACTGATAATCCATTTATTCATATTCTTTAATGACGGTCACTTCATCATAAAAAGCATATGGACTTACTAAAACAGCTAATGGAAGAGGAATAAACCCCATCCTCCGGGCCACAGAGTCACTATAATCAGTATATGCCTGGACAGAGAGAGAAGAAAAGGATTTATGGGATTTAATAAGCACTTAAAAAGCAAAATTCATCAGAAAAGTCAGGTACAGGAATGCTGTCTGTGCTTATATATAATGTTTCTTATTGTTATCGTAATTAAAATAAGAAACGTTTCAAACTTAAAAAAAAAACAGTATAATTCATTCATCACCAGCAAATATTCTAAACAGGTGAGACTGTGAGCAAGAAGAGACCCTAGTACCTATACTGAAATTTAGTAAAACAATGGAGTGCTCTAAATATTCATAAGAACTTTAAAATACAAAGTTGCATAACTGCTTCAATGCTGTAGAAACCATATCCTATGCAATAAGTATTAGCATTATTTTTATTATTTTGTAAACATTTAGTGTCAAGAACAGAAATAAGGCAGTTTACCTAACTTTCCCTTAATATCCCATGCTACATTAAACTATTGTTCAAAAAATTAATCAATTAAATCATTGTTCAGTTAACTTCATATTATGCCTTTTATATATATAATGCTTACATTTTTCTGTCGACTGCTAACGAGATCAAAAGCAAGGCTGGCTCTATATTCACTGTAGACCTAAAGACAAATAAGAATGAGGTATTAAGTAATATAGTGCAAATATAAAACATGGAAAGATTTACTTTGTACATAAAATGTTCAATAACTAACCAGGAAGGAGGTGCTAATAATCAAGTGACATCTGGGTAGTTTTTCCCTAATTTGTTCACCTACAATAAGAGTGAAAAAGAGCCTCAATTCCCCTTGATAGGTTCAAGGCCTTTTAAAGGTTTCCTTTAAAGAGGGATAAATATTCAATGATTATGGTCATTGAGAGTTTAGACTTTTAGGAAGAGTGGCTATTTTAAGTAGTGCAAGGCACAGAAAGTAATTCTGAAATTATAAATTAAATGAACAGTTTTAAAAATTACTACTGTACATCTAATGATAATGATATCTTCTTAGAAGAGTGAATGCTAAGTATGATACTAGGCTGAGTTGGAGAACACAGTAGTCCTGAAGGCACTTGTAAACTGTCCTTTCTACTACAAAACACACTAAATATTTGAATCAAGTCTATTAGTTTTGACTTGGGTTGCTGAGGAAATGTTGCATGAAAAGGGATGCCTGTTTTGAGGAAGCCAAGAGAGTGAAGGGTAAAATTGTTATATCCGGTCTTTGCAAAAAACTGCATGATCATCTTTTATTCAAGGATATTAAAACATTCAGAAATGCCATAATCCCATCATCGACTGTAGCAGCTGCAACTGCATTGCATTTTAGGTCTTTGTCTTTTAAAATATGACAATAAGCATGCACAACCCAAACCAAATTGAGATACTAGTAAATTACTATTTATTTTGGTCCTAGGTTAGGAATGAGCATTGCTCTTGAAAACTAGAATGGTAGGATGGCTCAGTGAGTAGGCCTCATTTTGTTTATATCAAGCCTACAGCCACATTTCTATTTTTGGAAATGCTACAAAATACCTGGTTGTAACATAAAACAAGTCTCTCAAAGCTCCAATAAATGTTTTCAGTAGAAAAACATAGGGTGCTTGTCTTCTAGGACTTACCAAAAACCTATTCATAATCATAGGAGAAAAGAAAATCAATTTTAAAATATAAAATACTAAACAATCCAGTCAAAGAGATAAGTTCTGATATCTAATATTTTAAATAGGAACAATGTGATCTTTAAAAGTTTAATGAGAGGGGTTATGATGGTATTAACAGTTTATAATGGTTTTAGTTAGTGACAGACACCCTGATCTCAACTGCTGGTCAGTCTATACCTCTACCCGAAAGTACAGACACAGAACTGTTTAATGTTGAAATAATATATTTTTGGCAGCATAATCATTTTTAGAAATTTAAAATTATAATTCTAACTTTAAAACTGTAGTACATTTCTATCATACTCATAAATTCAGTAAATTTAATTTGCTATCCTACAACGTTATGATACTAATCAGAAGTCAACACCAAATACTGAATTGTGTATTAAAATACATACATCTGCTGTGATGTCATTGAACTTTGTGATAAAAGCATGTTTTACAATATCAACAGCAATTTCTGACGCGACCACCATGCAGACATCTGGAAATAACACCCAGAGATGATCTATAAAGTAGGGGAGAAGAGAGACAGTTACATCTCTTAATATGAATAGAGTCCATAACATCCTATCACAGGCTACCAGAGAAATCTGCATTCTCCACAGGGCAAAACTGTAACATTTTCAACAAGTGATAACGGAGAGAGAACCGGCATAGAATTAATTATCAGGAAGAGTCATATCTCAATCAGGTTAAAGGCTAAGTCATTCAACAAGTGCTTACTCCGTGCTTGGTACAGAGGAAGCCTTGAGGGGGCGCCAGGGTTAGTGGAGCCCGGCCTCTCCCTGGGGAGGGGCACAGGACGACTGGTGGGATGGTGAGTGAGGAGGCTCCGTCTAAACCTCTCGGGCTGCCTCAGGGTGACGGCAGATAACTGGGAGGACAATGAGCTCAAGTTAACTGAGCTTTTTTTCTCTTTGATCACGAAGATTCAATGACAGTGATCCATCCTTTATTGCACCGTCATACAGAAGTAACCTGACAGATTTGCTCACCTTTACTGTATTTATTAAACGTCAACTCAGTACCAAGTGCCTGATTAACAAATGCAAACATCAGGATAACCTGCTTAGGCCTTGAATGAGGATATACAAGTGGGACAGAGCAGGAAGATCAGAAATGTTGGCAGGGACCCGTGGCAATCCCGCCCTGGGGCAGCTGGCGGCGGGTGGAGGGTGCAGGGCTGGGCCCCCCCTGCTGACCAGGAAGTAGGTGCTGAGCTTCAGTCAGGGCACCTTGACCTCTTTCGACAATCAGCTCTGCCACTGACTGGCTACCTGACGCTGGAAATTGTCTGTTAGTAAGTTCCAGTTTCCTCGTCTATGAGAGAGCAAAGTATCTACGCTGCAGCGCTCAGCAGGGTCACTGGGTACAGGCTGCAGCGAGGTGGTGTGGTCCGTGGGAACTGTGTGTGTGTGCTCCATCGTGTCCGACTCTCTGCAACCCCATGGACTGGAGCCCACCAGGCTCCTGTGTCCATGGGCTTCTCCAGGCAAGAATACTGGACTGGGTTCTCATTTCCTACTCCACGGGATCTTCCCCACCCAGGGGTCGAACCTGAGTCTCCTGCATTGCCAGGCAGGTGCTTTACCACTGGTACCATGCTGGGCCAAAGGCTACTGTGGGGGGTCTAGCTCCCACCACCCCACAGAGCACAGTCAACCCATCTTACACGTGAAGAGTGGGCCAGCTAAAGGCTTCTGGAGATTTCTGCACTTTTCTGTGTACTCATTTTATTCCATGGAAGAGAATGATTTTTCGCTCAGGAGCAAAACTGAAAGGCACCATAACTGTTAAGACTTCCTTACCTGGATTCCAAGAAAACTGCTCCATGTTTCTCAGACATACTATTAGCAAAAGCACATAATTTGTGAATCGTTCCTTAATATCTGAAAAAAAGTTTAACATAAAAGTAGTATATATAAATAATACTATAGTATGTATCTAAAATAATTTTCTTTTAGTCAGAATATGACGAAATTGTCTAACAGTGTAAATGTCTGTGAAATAAATATGTTATACACAGGGTGGTGCTACACTGGCCATTTACTTCTTTCAAACCAACATAATCCTAGCACAGAAATGCCAGTTCTCTACAAACCTCAAAAAATGTTCAAATCATCTATCTGGTCAGACTTAGTCAAATTCCTCCAATGGTCTTTGGGGACATAAGGAAACTGTTTTCATTTTACAAAAGAAGAAAAAAATAGAAGCAGAGAGCAAAATATAAGCCTTAGGGTAACATAAACCCTGCTTCCCAGACTGCTTCCGATCTGGTATTTCAGGTCTGGAATACAACCACCAACTGGACGACTCCTTTAGCTGGCCAACAAGCCAACAGCACTACTGAGGGAACTTAGGAGAATAAAACAAGGCAAAAACTAGGTCTCATGAGGACATTAACCTTAATTACTAAGTATTCTGAGCTTACTCTGAATGCATTTAATAAAAGCAAAGATTAAATTCCTGCTAAGGGCTAGTTAATACATTTCACTTTTTAACCTGTTATCTTCTTATCAGCATCTAAGATACTATGTAATCAGGAAATGGAATGAAATAAATCTGTCTGACTTGGGGTGAACTCTTACGTTAGTTAAAAAGTGAAATTTCTACCAAAATGGGAATGGTTTCTCTTAATCGCTATTAAGGAGCTTAAAAACACTGGTGATTAATGCTTTACAAGTATTTTTGATATTCAAGTTATTAATCTCCTTTTTCTAAGTTACCACTAACAGGGATATGTTTACAGTATTTACAATCATATTTTAAACATGAAGTAACTATTTCATTTCCAACACTTATTTAAATGAATGCAGGTACACAGGTTTATGTTGAGACTTAAACAGAATCACCCTGAGCTGGAACCATACTTCAAACCAATGTAAAGCCTGCAGGATCTTTCTGAATGTACAGTTTACAATGTCAGTGGGTTAAAAACTATGTAAAACTCTTCATTTAAAGAACCCAAGGGCCTAGATTCCATACTCAGCTACGGCTTACACTGACTTGAAGTGGAAGAAAGGACCAAAAGTTAAAAAATTAGGTTTTATTAACTAAACTCTATTTCACGTGTCCTTGGACAATTCCCTGAAAGAAAATGCACAGTCAGGCAATAAACTGAAAGGATAAAGTTGCTCTAAAGTTTCCAAAGAGGAGAGTGAAAAAGTTGGCTTAAAGCTTAACATTCAGAAAACTAAGACCATCCTGGTCCCATCACTTCATGGGAAATAGATGGGGAGATAGTGGAAACAATGTCAGACTTTATTTTTCGGGCTCCAAAATCACTGCAGATGGTGACTGCAGCCATGATATTAAAAGACGCTTACTCCTTGGAAGGAAAGTTATGACCAACCTAGATAGCATATTAAAAAGCAGAGACAGTAACTTTGCCAACAAAGGTCCGTCTGGTCAAGGCTATAGTTTTTCCAGTGGTCATGTATAGATGTGAGAGTTGGCCTGTGAAGAAAGCCAAGCGCCAAAAAATTGATGCTTTTGAACTGTGGTGTTGGAGAAGACTCTTGAGAGTCCCTTGGACTGCAAGGAGATCCAACCAGTCCATCCTAAAGGAGATCAGTACTGGGTGTTCATTGGAAGGACTGATGCTGAAGCTGAAACTCCAGTACTTTGGCCACCTCATGCAGAGTTGACTTACTGGAAAAGACCCTGGTGCTGGGAGGGATTGGGGGCAGGAGGAGAAGGGGACGACAGAGGATGAGATGGCTGGATGGCATCACTGACTCGATGCGTATGAATAAACTCCGGGAGTTGGTGATGGACAGGGAGGCCTGGCGTGCTGCCATTCATGGGGTCACAAAGAGTTGGACATGACTGAGCAACTGAACTGAACTGAACTGAAAGTTTCCAAACTAGGTTTTCAACATTAAACTTGTTCAAGGTTCTGAATTTGATCCCACGTATGTGCCATCTCTCACTTGGAGAGATTTTTCTTTTTCTTATGTGAGAATGGGTTTTAATGCTGCCTTAGGTAAAATTAATTTGTTGTAAAATTTGAAGGTAGATAGAAGGGGGTACAAGGCAGACCACACTGCACTGTAACATGAACTATTCTACCTCTAACAAAAAGCAAGATTTTTCAAGCTGATTACTAGCCATTTATGCCATAATATACTCATATTTCTTGTAAACTCACATGTATTGCTTGATCAATATGCCATTGTTTTCAGAGCTTTCTGAAAACTGAAATACTAAATTCCTAATTTTTCTAAGCTAAGAGGTTATAATTCTGAGGTCTTGTTTCTAAAAGAAAGGAAAGGGGACATTAATTATCTCAACATACTGGTGATAAGGTTGAAAATTGTTCACAATCTCCTCCACACAATAAAGACTAAAAACTGTTAAAACTTTAAAAAGACCTGCAAGCCTAGTTTACAGCTCTACAGAGTAGCCTACTCAAATCAGGATACTAAGGAAAAACAGCATGATTTCTGCTACAAGTGAAATTCTTATAGCTGCCTCCACAGAAGAAGAAATCCTATCTCAGTTTCCCTCCTGTCTCTCCCCTTCCTCTTTCATTTCATATTCACAGAGACTGGCAGCACACATTCGAAAGAATGTTGCCGAACAGAAAGGCACAAGCCAATACTGCCTCTCACAGCTTCGAGGTCTAAGGTTTTACCACTGTTCCACAGACAGTCTGAAGTTTTTCATGAGCTCTTTTTGTTCCCTGCCTAGTTATCAAATCTATAATTCCAAACGTTCCTTTGCTTTAATATATTCACATGCCATTACTTTCCTTGCCTAATACAGAGGTAAAATTTACACACATGCGAAGTTTTACATGTAGAATTTGATGGGTTCTGATGAATGTATATTAAGCTCTCCACCATTCCCGTAATTAAAACATGAACAGTTCCATCACTCTAGTAAGTTCCCTCACACCCCTTCCTACCCAATCCCCACCCCCAGTAAGCAATCAGTTCGATTTCTATTATAAATTAATTTTGTCTGATCACAAACCTCATAAATATGAAATCACACAGCATGCACTTATTTATGTCTGGCCTCTTCACTCAGCATAAAGCTTGAGATTCCTCTATACGGTTGAAAATACAGTAGTTCTAACTGCTGAGCAGTGTTCACAGTGTAGATACACACGTTTATTTATCTGCTTTCCTCTGAACAGGAGGGTCTGGGTCGTTTCTAATCTGGGGCTGGAATAAGGCTGCCATAACCGTTCTCGAACAGGTCCTTTTGTGAGGCCGTGCTCCCACTGCTGGGTGACAGGGCAGGTGGCCGTGCAAGGCTGAAGAAAGCCCCTAAGGGTTCCGGGAGCAGCTGCAGCATCTCGTGCGGGCCCTCAGTGCCGGATGCGCCTCGGCGTCACTGACACGCCCAGGCAGCCACTGGACCAGATGAGCCAAATGGCAAGAGACGAGACGGTGCAAATGGCAACATGGTGAACGAGACAAACAGCATCTTCACAAGAACAGTCTTGACTTCACAGATGCACATCCAGGGATCCATAGGCCACACCTTGAGAACCAAGGCACTGCTGCTTGGATTATGACAACTATGTTAAGATAATGTTTCCGGGATACATTTTGTGACCTCACACTTTGCAGAATTAGGAAGGAGGCAGTTAAGTCATAACTGAGAAAGCTGAGACCTAAGAGCCAATCTGAGGTATGTGGTCATAATTCTATGGCTAAGTGAGTGACCCTGAGCAAGTCAGATCATTTCCTCTGTGTTTCAGTTTCCACATCTGTAAAATGGAGGTGTATCAGCAGTTTCCAAGAAATTTCTGAATTAGAAAGATAATAAATAATTATGGGCATTTGTATAGCACTGTGTGCTATAGTATGATAAAGTATGGTACCATACTATACCACAGTATGAAAGTATGGTAAAATACTATATGAATGCCTATAATTATTTATTATATTAAACATCCTCAAGATCACAGTAAGCAAAATACAAAAAACTTAGTAAAGATGTTGAGAGAGTTAAGAGAAAACACAGCTTAAGTCAAGGAAGCAGTGGCCTGTTGGAAATGTGACATTAAGAGTTTCAGAATGAATCACACAGTAACACTGCATAAAGCTTCAAGTAGAATCTGACTGTACATACCACTATTTGACATTTGAAAAAGATTGTTCTTTTCGAACTTCTTGAAAACGCTTCCTTTAATTTCAACAAACTGAAACAGAAAACACAAAAGTCATCTTTATCATCACCACAGTTTTAAAAATTGACACACCATATGTGAATCTTGCCAGAATAAGTAACAATTAAGAAAAAAAAAAACTTTCTCCCATCTAGAATACTGCTGTTAACATACCCATACAACCTCAAAAATATAAAATAAAATCTCATACTTACATTATTAGACATCATGATAGTAAGCAGGGACTTGTTATGTGAGTTAAAAGCCACGTTAAGAGTTGTTGCTTGAACCATTATAAGGATGGCATGTAAAACTAGCAGAAAGCGATGTCAAGGGAAAAACTGAAGTCTGTTTCCAGTTTACGTTAACAGATAATGCTATTAAAATCTAAGAAGTTTATAATGGGGAAAAATATGACTATGCGTTCTAAATCATGCCTTACACAAGTACTTCATTATCTTTGTAATTTCTCTGTTAGCTATAGTTGATACAAATTTGATGGGATAAGAAACCTATGAAATAAACTATGAAACAAACAAAAGCAGAAATGATCCCAACCAATTAGATGGGGAGTTCTGGAGGACAGCCGTCTTGTTCTTTCCGGAGCTGAGGCATTTGGCACGATGCCTGGGAAATGGAATCTCAGAAAAGTTATTAAATAATGGAATACATTATGGTAAATACTGAAAGAAGAGACTTAGATATACACATTGTGAATTCCGATAAATTTGCATCCTAAAACAGAAAAGAACATAAAGTGAGAGTCAGTCTGGAACTGATTTTCCTCTCTGGTTTTCATTGGGGGATGGGGAATGCAGGAATCAGAGATGTCTAGTAATTAAGATTCTTCTTCAGATGCCAGTTCAGAAGACATTCATGAGTTTTAGAATTATATCGCCTGTGGAAGAGCTTAAATTCCATGAAAGAGCTTAAATTACAACAGTAACTTTTGGTTCCACTGTAGTCTGAAACAATCTTTTACTCACCACAGACGTTTTTCCCATACAGTCCCTTAACTTCCCAAATGTTAATCCAATTCTTTTAAGCATTGCTCTTTCAAAGACAGTACAAAACAAAACCCACATGACACATTCCTGTGAACCAGTCCTGCTCCCATATGAAACGAGTGTGAGTATGCACATGTATGTAAACAGACATGCATGTATAGTATACATACATGTGCACACTGTGTTACATGATAAAACATCTATTCTCCAAAAGAAAAGCTTTCAGATGGAGGTGAAGAAGGGGGAAAGAAAACCTCTGAAATTCCTCCTCAGCTAATCTCAAATTTTACTTCTAGGTGAACTGTATACATTTTACTTTTTATTTTTTATTGAAGAATTGCATATATTCTCAGCTCAAGGTTTTAACAAAGAATTCACAGGTTTAAGAGCAACTTAATAAAATTCTAACCTAAGTATGAAAAAGCTACATAGATCTATATAAATCTGAAGTAGGTATAAATATAACTACCCCTTTATTATAAAATCCTTCCTTATAACCAGTTTCTAGCAGTTTAAAGGGGCATGCACACATGAGACTCTCTAATGTACAGTTAGAGTTGACCGCTGAGCAACATGAGTTTGAACTGCAGGGGTCCACTTACACACAGATAGTTTTCAACAGTGAAACACTGCAGGACTGAATGGCCTGTTGGTGGCTGAACCCTCAGACACAGAGACTGGTTATAATTCATCCTTGGGTTGCTGCCGCTGTTCAGTCGCTCAGTCGTGTCCGACTCTTTGCGACCTCGTGGACTGTAGCCCGCCAGGCTCCTCCGTCCATGGCATTTCCGGGGCAAGACTACTGGCATGGGGTGCCACTTCCTTCTCCAGGAGATCTTCCTGACCCAGGGATCAGACCCAAGTCTTCTCTGTCTCTTGCACTGGTGGGTGGATTCTTTGCCACTGAGCCACCAGAGAAGCCCCATACTTGGTTTAAAACGCCCCTGTGTTGTTCAAGGACTAAGTAGACGATTATAAACAATTTCTCAAAAGAAAGTAGACTTTTCACATTAATCTTCAGGATACACACACACACACACACACCTCTTTAAGTGTGAGAAACAGCTAACCAAACAGAATAGTATAAATATGCATTGATGGTTGGCATTTCCAAGAAGTCGAATAAAAGGATACAGACATAGAGGACGGCCATGAAAAAGTGGGGAATCACCCCGATGTGGGCTCTCTTCCTTTCTTTGGGCTCCGTTGCTGTCCAGTAGAGAGCATCTAATATATCTTGTCCAAATGAGGAAAACAGGCGATCTGCTACCTAAAGAGAAAAATTAAGGAAACGTGTTTCTTACTATGCCATCTGTATATCTTATTAAAATTCAGAGATAACACAAATACCAGAGGAGATAAGCCCCAAAAGAGAGCAGGATCTTTGTTTACTTAATCGTTCACATTTTCTTATTCTCTGACACAACCTGAACACCCAAGTGTTATACTAACTGAATTAGAATTTGTCTAACTAGCCATGTTTGCAACAAGGAAAATCTTAGTCATTAAATAAAAGGGAGAGGACACATCAAAATCATAGTTCTTCTGGTTTTAACTTTTTGAATTTAAATTCAGGACTCAAACTTAAACTTTTAAGGACAAATATCATTTGACCCATTCTCCTTATACCTAATATTGGTAAGTAACAATAGCCGTGATCTGTTTGAGGTTTACCATATAAGAATATAATAAGCAAAGTTATTCCTGGAAGACATTTTCAAGTACTGATCTCCATGAATATAGTTCAATAGATAAAGAGAAGCACATAAGGAAAAAAAAAAAAAGGAGGGCTATCATTCAGGATTCAGTGGGAACGTCACATTCTGAGACAGGACGTTCCTGGCCTATCAACCTCCTCTGGTGGCTCCCACAGTCTCTAAAGCATCACCCCGTTCCTCTTCATCACAGTATTTATCACTGCCTCTCTCTCACCTGCCTATTCATCATGGTTTATCACTGCCTCTCTCCCACCTGTGGAGCATTAGCCACAGGACTAGGCTTGTCCACCTTGGGCTCTTGGGGATCTTGGCACGCAGGAAGTGTTGGTTAAACACTTGCTGAACGAAGAAACGAGAGCTACCATTAAGGGAGCTCCCACCACACACCTGGCTGGTGCTAAGCCCCTCCTATGTGCTGTCATCTGATAGTTCACACTCTCAAGGGGGCGCTGACTCAGAAATGTCTAGGCAGCCGATCCCCCTCCTCCCCACCGGAGGACACACGGTGCCCCCGTCCTGGGACGCCCAGGCACCATCTCATTAGAGGGATTCTAAGTCAGATGTGCATCCTCACAAGGCACCCGAGACTGGTGCGAGCTCCGGCGGCTGGAGGCGGCACCGGCAGAGCCGGCGGGGGGTGTCCTGTGCAGGAAGCCGTGTGCCACGGGCCAGGCCTGCCGGGCTCACCTCGAGCATGTTGTAGATGATGTACAGCTTGATGACCGACTGCCCCCGGATCAGGTGATACATCATGGAGTAGTCCACGTAGTGCATCATGAAATAGCAGATGACCAGGATGACCCCCTTCAGGATGTCACACACCTGGGCGGGCTGCAGCACACGGCGGTCCCTGAAACAGACGAGCAGTAACAAAAAGGGGAGGTTTACCTGCTGTGCTCTTGAATGAACCTCTCCCGGGACAGGCAGTGGCAGTAAAGGAAATGCAAACAAAAGCCTCACACTACCGAGGAAAGTTATGCTGACCACTCAACAGCAGGAGATTTCCTGCCCGGGTAGAGAGTGTAAAGACACTAGGCCAGAATTACAATGAGAGGAAGTGGGAACCTTACCGAGTGACCACAGAGGGCAGGTGGCTGCTGGCCGAGCGCCTGGAAGCAATGGGTTTCCACAATGAGGACACAGGCCTCCCAGCTCATCAGGAACCCAGGACCCCACTGGCGCGGCCCTTCTGACACAGGGATAGCGTTCGACACTATTTTCCACGATCAGTTCTTACAGACAGAACGGTGTTCCACTGCATGGATGCCTCATAATTTAACATAACACTGGCAGATTTCCAGCCTTTTGCAACTATAAACCATGATGTAAGGTACATGTCATACCTCGTAAGTGAAAACATAGCTATAGGATGAAGTCTTAAAACTGGAATCTCACGATACGTTCACTTTGTCCTTCTGAAGACCTGTGCTGCCCTCTGCAGGAGTTGTACCAGTTTACACTTGCACCAGACGCCTGGAAGCTCACGTGCATCAATTCAGGGATACTGGCTAATGCCACTGGTGAGCAATCCAATCTAGCAGTTTTACTGTTAATTTCTCTCACTAGAACACTGACATCTTCTTTAAATATTTATCTATACTATCTGTCAATTCTCTCCTCGTATCTTCTTACTAGTTTGTAGGATGGTTGTTATATTACAAACATTAGCCCTCTGGAACATAAGTTGGAAATACAGTTGCCCCCTGAATCACATGGGTTTGAACTGCACAGGTCCACTTACACATGGATATTTTCCAATAAATACGTGCTTCAGCACTACGTGACCTGCGGTTGGTTGAGTCCTCGGATGAGGAACCACACACAGGGAGGAGTCCTGGATACAGAGGGACCGTGGATATGGCGGGCTGGCCACTGTGCATTGGGCTGGTACCCCAACCCTCAGGGGCTCAAGTGCCAATGATGGTTTTTTCTGCTAATTAATATGAGCAGAATCATTCCTTACTTCCAAGGTCAGAGTACAAAGACCTAAACCTAAATTGTGAACGGAAATGTATTCTTAAGATACAGGGAAAAACTACATTAGAAAAGAAGAAATTAAGATGTCTGTCACAACATGTAAAGTTCCTGTGGCTGGAGTGGAAAGGTGCTTTCTCTGAGTCTACTGCAGGCTGACTCCTCAAGATTGAAAACGCTCAGCCCCCACCTCGGCAGCTTACATACCGTGCGATCAACAGAAAGCCCGAAGATCTGCATCAGGGGTACAGAGCCGCTTCACTTCCGCCCCCGTGACGGCACTTTGGCTCCCACTAAGGGGTGAGCCCCCTTTCCAGGGGCCGCCGGTGTCCTGAGCTTCCACATACTAGCTGTTTCTCGGCTACCTACTCTCCGAGCTCCTGCTGAGTCCTCGGCCACATTCAGATCGGGGGCGCTTTTCTTCCAAAGATCCTTGTTGGGTTGGGCAAGGACGGGTAACCGCTGCTCAGGGCACTGTGCCGTAAGGTGCGTGAGGCGCGCAGAAGCTCAGCGAGGTGCGCTGGGCACGGCTTTCTGTCTCTTCACAGGGACAACACGGAGCTCGACAAACGCCCTGAGAAGAGGCAGACTCTGTGAAGACTGCGTCCAGGGAGGGCCAGCAGCGGATGACCCTGGGCTGAACCAACGAGCTTAGATGGAGAGACGGGTCAGGACGGTCCAGGTCACACCCCGGGTCTTGAGATGGGCACAAGAGACTGAAGGGAGTTCTTCTCAGCAGTGGAGGTTGAAATCTTGGGGAAAACTGCCTCCAGGCCAAGGCTGACATACTCTACCATCACTTCTCTGTCCCTTCCTGTCTCCAATGCTTTCTTCTCCCTCCCCGCAGACGCGGCCCTGTCTTTCCCCATGAAATCTGGAGTGAGCTATGTCTTAGTTTGGACACTGAGCCCAGAGCACGGAACTCTGCTAAGGGCTGTGTAACTCTCAAGGGAATTCGCTGCCCACCCTGCCCCCCTGAGATACACATTTGTCAAGAGCCGGAGGTAAACATCTCTAATGCAAACAAAGAGAAAAGGAGACATTTGGACACTCTTGGGCCTGTTTGCCTGTACCCCCAGGAGGGCTGGGGCACAAACAGAAGCCTCTGCCAGGAGCGCCCGCCCACGTGCCCGCAGAAGTGCAGGCACAGATGGGCATACACTGAAAAGCACACCTCAGTCTCGGTCGGGGCCTTCTGCTTCAGCACCGGAGGCTGTGTTTTGTCAATGAGAGAGAATGACAGGAATGAAATGCAGGATGGTATTAGTGAATCTGTGTTAATTACCAAAAGGATTTAGGTAACTAACTAAAGCAAAAATCTGTAGAGCTTTTAGGACTAGAATGGCATCTACTCAGTTAACTGATCTCAGCCAAAGCTCTTTAAGAGATGAAGGGACTTTTAACACATATATGTTCAATTGTGTCTCTTTATAAACATTTGCTACAATGGAACAATGAGTTAGTATATTCTCTAAGAAGGAATGGCTTCCCTGGTGGCTCAGATGGAAAGAGTCTGCCTGCAATGAAGGAAACCTGGGTTCCATCCCTGGGTCAGGCAGATCGCCTGGAGGAAGGCATGGCAACCCACTCCAGTATTCTTGCCTGGAGAATTCCATGAATGGAGGAGCCTGGCGGGCTACAGTCCATGGGGTTGCAAACAGTTGGACGTGACTGAGTGACTGAACTGAACTAATCATTGAAAAGCTATAATCTCAAATAACATAATACCACAATGCTTAAACCAAGAGGATACTAAGTTCAAAATCTGGCATAAACAACTTCAATTTAGCTTTATGTTGCCTAGGATTAAATCAGGTTGTGAAAATGCAGAAGTGCTGTAGAATCATGCTACAATCCACAGGCCCTCTGTGGCAGGCACCATTCTAGGCACTTCGTACGCGCTCTCTCTCTGTTTCCGCAACAATCCTATCATATCCAATGAGGAAGCGACCATCACCATCCTGATTTCCCAAAGGGTATCAGGAACATGTCTGCAGCTGTACAGTTCGGAATTAACAAGCGGCAGAGCCAGGATCTGACTCTTGGCCTCTGGCTCTAGAAGGCAATTTCTCACTCCCGCCTACTATTCTAGACATTTCTTTAAAAGAACTTTTTAAACTCACAGGATCAGCAACTCAGCATGTTTGATCTTGCAGCATAGTTTAATACTGTATAATTTATCACTGTACTGTCATCTCATTTGGAAAAATGATTGTGCTAAATACCAAATATAGCTACAATTTTTGCTTTTTGTTTCTAAAAAGAGAGGGGAGAAAAAGTACTATTTCCACTG
This sequence comes from Hydropotes inermis, assembly GCA_020226075.1. NCBI lineage: Eukaryota > Metazoa > Chordata > Mammalia > Artiodactyla > Cervidae > Hydropotes > Hydropotes inermis. The sequence continues at coordinate 41,901,972 of CM035298.1, forward strand.
GATCCACTGCTTTCTGTGCAGGCTCTGCTTTGGTGGAAATATTCCATTGCTTAGATCATAACTGGTTGCTAGGAGATGACTGATTTTAAAAATTAAAGAGATTTATTCAAATAAAAAATAAAAGCAGAACTGTTCAGAAACAAAGGGTCTTGCTATCATATACATGTACCTGTAAATGAAAAAGGAAAGCTGCAAAAACTGAAGGAAAAAAAAAAATTCTAAGGTGGCATCACAACCTCTCTGAAGTAAAATCGAACCTCAGAATAAGTTCATCTGGTGCAAACAACCCAAACCAATTCCACTGTTTGTTTCCTTCTCTGCCAGGACACTTGTGGATGACTATATGATATGCGTTTCCAACTCCATAAGAAGCTTACCCACCAGACCTGCCAGTCAGCTCTGAACTGGTTCCTGAATAATGCTTTTAGGGTGAAGCTCTTCCTCATAAATGCCTATTATACAGCAGTTACTTGCAATTCACTTTGCAAATGCTGAAAATCCCACACAAACACATAAAATAGTGGAGGAAGCTGCTGGACAAAGTGAAAAACCCGCTAATCTAATTTATAGCTTGGCCATCAGTTATCACAAGACAAGTGATACTAACCAAGAAATTCAACAGAACTTAAAAACATTTAAAACTTCCAGGTTAAGTCAAGCTTGCGGAAATTAAAACTTTCTACATTTCTAAATTTTATCTTTTGGTCATTCAAATACTTCCCCTGGATTTGCACATTTATCCAACAAAGGACCCCGTTGCTTCAAGGGCACTCTTGGGGAACAGAATGATGGAGCAGAAAGATGATCAGTTGCAGTTTTCCTCATCCTGGGCAGCAGGAGGTGCTCAGCCGACTAAGACTGAAGTGTAAGCTGACAAGTGAATAGAAAGATCAGGACAGAAGAGCAGGCAGCACCATGACCAAGAGAACTGGGGTAATCCGTGCCTACTTCATTTTCAAGTCGGTGTTCAAACATGCCAAGGTACCAGTGTGAGGTACTTCATCACAAAATACACAGGCTGGATCTAACTTTCTTTCTTTCAACGCTTTCAGCTGCTCATGGTATGACTGAAAGAATGAAGAAATACAAAGGACTATTGGAAAAAAGTGAAAAGTCAAAAATGGTGTCCATTTTTGAAAGAGAAGTCATTTTCTAATTTTAAAGTAAACTGCAATAAACTATTGAGATTAAGAGCTTTTCATTACTTAGAAGACTGAAAATTGAACACCTTAAGCTTTTGCAACAGACAGTAGAAAAATTAATTACAAATGCTTAAACTGAATGACTGAAGTGTTTCTTGGGCTTTAAAACGGTTCCAAACTATACTAGGAAAAAAAGCACTGGCTTGATAAAGCTATGTTTGGTGCTTCAATGATGCAAAATAAAAAGTGCTCACATGGAAGGAACTTAAGCTCACATGAAGGAACTGATGTGGCGTTGGGAATGAAGGACTTGATGTCAAATCTAGACAACATGTGTAACTGAAATTCATTTTATCAAGTGATCTTCCTAGGTTAGGTGAGATTCTGGTCAAATCCTGCACAAATGTGGATAAAACTTTATCACCAAGTTAGGATAAGGAAGCACATTTCCTTCCGAAGTGTCCATCTCCAAGCGCTCATGTCTATTTCTCATAATCAATATCTGTCTGTACTGATGTCAATTTGGCAAGAGAAGAAAAATCAGGGTGTACTCACCACGAGGAGTCCCTGTGACACCACATTCCACTCTACAAGGGAAGTGAGAGCGCGCCTCCCTTCGGTCTGATTTACGAGAGAGAAAGAGAGAGAGAACGTTGTAATGTCGCTACGCCACTGACAGCGCCACAGTGAGGAGCAGGAGGGGACGACGCCGGAGGCGGGAAGACCCTCTAACAAGATATCGCTCTCTACAAATACGCACGGAGACCCGGCCTGGGAGGGGAAATGACGGCCGGCCGTGTTTCCCGGAGAAGTGATGTGAGCATGACAGAGGTAGCTAGAATCACGCAGGTGGGAACTGAGGCTTACGTCCACAGCGAGGGAGAGTCCCTCACGTGTGTGTGTGTTCATGTGTGAAGTTCATCTCAGGGAGAACGACCTGGGAGGAAGTAAGGCAGGGGAGGAAACCCAAAGGGTTAAGAAACGCTCGAGCATCTGAAATTCCTAATTCTTCAGGAGATGAGAGAGATTTCTGTGGGGTAAATTACCACTGCCTTAAAATCAGAAAGGTACATGAAGCCTCCAATAAGAGATATGCTTAAAACCAGGGCGAGAAATCAGTAAAATGTACTTGCACGTATTTTATTTGCTCTAATAGTGAAAGAAAAATACTCTAGCATTTATTACTTAAACCTCAGCTACACTTATTACTGTCTAAAATATCGTAGCAAAGTTTTCAAAACTGTCAGTTCTTGGCACCAGATAGTATCATTTTTCTCTGCAAGCTCCCTCAACTTTTAACTCAAGACTGAGGATTCTAAAACACAAAATGAAGTCACAGCTTGGAGGAGGAAAAAGGATTCATAAAAATGCCAGGTAAATTAGAGACACACAAACAACTGTTATTATTTATTTATCCTACAGGTTCAGAAAAATAACACTGGATGCCTCTTTAGCATGAAGCACATTAGGCTACATTTAGCATAATGTAGCTACTGTAGAGCAGTCGACTTTTCTAAAAACAGAATACTTTCATTCTGTCAAGAAACAAAGATATCTCATATGATAAATCAAGACTTCATTCTCATTTTCATCTCCTCATTTAAAAAATTATCCAAATTCAAGAATTTTCTCAAATGTTTTCCCAAAATTATACTACCCTACCTGAGAAAGAGGGAAGAAATACATAAATCAACAGGCTTTTAGAGAACCTGCATGTATTTATTTTAACCTACAACAAAATATATAAGGGCAAAGATTTTTCAAGATTGTTAATTCATTAGCAATAACTTTCACCTAATTAGTCTTGAAATTGCTAAGGGTGAGTGTAAACTTTTTATGGAAGCAGTGCACCCTTTGCAGATAATATGCATACAACTACAGAGTCAAGAAAAATTACCCTGCCAATATCTCAAAATAAAAAATATTTTCACAGGGTCAGAGGCTGGCAAAGCGCCCACTAGTGAAGCAGCCACAATACACGCCAGCCTCCGTAAGGGCTGCTGAGTGGCCCCGGGGCTCAGCCTGAATGACAGGCAGCGAGTCGGCTTCATGATAGGGCCGATAAAACCCCCAAGCCAAACCCTGTGGCCGGTCTACGGAAGATTCACAAGTGGATGCAAAGAGTCCATTCTAAAGCAGAAAACCTGGGAGACTGTCAGCTTCCACAGGCCCCATAAACGCCGCGCCAGACGTGACTGCACGAATGGGAGGTGAGAGCGCTGATCCCATTTCTGAAAGGAGGGCCGTGCCAGCCCTCGGCCAGACGGGACGCCGACAACAGAGCACCAGGGCCTGCGGACTGGGCTGAGCTTAAGCCAGCATCCTGACCACTTTGACAAATATCCTTTTTCCTCCATCCCCAACTTTTTGGGTATAATTTCTAAGAACTAAGAGACTAGGAAGACAGTAAGGCTGTTTGTTTGTTTTGGGCTACAGCCAGCGGCAGGTGGAATTTTAGTTCCCTGACCAGGGATCGAACCTGTGCCCCTGCATTGGAAACATGGGATTAAGCACTGGACTACCATGGAAGTCCATAACTTTTTTTTTTTAACAGAAAGGAAACTAAAACACAGGAGTATGAGAAAAAGGAAATAGAAAAAAATACAATTGACCTCTTTGCTGGTCTTTTTCTTATCTCTTTGAAAAAATTAAGTCAGACTGAAGGAAAGAACACTTTTTGTTTGCTGAAAAAGATTGAACACGATACAGCCACAGGACAGAAAAGTCAAATAATCCTGAAGAGAAGTAGAATGTTGGCAGAAAAAGAAGGCAAAACTTGTCTGATTAATACTTTTGTAAAAAAGGAAATGTATTTATATACTCCTAAAATATTTGAAAGATTTTAGACAAGTATTAACAATAGTTTTGGTAATACAATTTTTTACATTATATTTCAAGTTAGGTGCTTTAAAAAAATAATGCTCAGAAGACATTGCTTCTAAATTGCTCAAAGAAAATATGAACTGCATTCCACGTTACGGTCAGCAAAGTACTGCATTCTGATAAAGCATGTTGGGCACTGCGACAGGAAGGCAGGGTCTCCATACTCTGTATGTTCTGCCCATGCTCATGGAGTGCTTAGAAGCGCTGAAGCTCTGTTATGCCATTTTAACTGCGCTTCACGTTATACACACATATATAAGAGACGGCATAAAATGTCATTTTTCAGAGGATCCAAACTGCAGAACAGCAGGAAGTGTCTGCCCAGGAAAACAGAGCGGCGCCTTGCAGCGGTGATGGCTGCCCTCTAGAGTGGGCCTGGCTGCAAGAGCATGAAAACGGAACAGACAGGAATCCTGCTTTAAAACGTCGCTCAGATTGACTTAGATTGAAAAGCACTTTAAAGTAATATATGAAAGTTATCATCTTTACTTTATCTGCTAAAAAAAAATCTGAAAAGGTCCAGAGAAGGTCGGCTCCAGGGACCACTGACCACCCACTGAAGCCGCCAGGAGCAGAGGGCTGACGGCGTCCCGGCACTCTGCAACAGCTCTCCCGGTTTCCAGAACAAACTCCAAAGGGCTTCTTAGGCAACCTTGGTGCCTTGCTCCCCCAGGGACAGGGACACAGTTTAGACGCCTCTGCAGAAGCAAGACTCTTCAAATAAGAGGCCAGAAACAGAGGCCCCCAGGAACACGGCAAATCCCCTTCGCCACTCACCCCGTGAACACCCACTGAGGGCTGAGACCCCAGGAGCCCCTCCAGAAGGAGGGAGTCTTTAGGCTACACATCCTTTTGACCCTCTACCTCATCACACCAACGGCCACACAGAACAAGCTTAAAAACAGCTAGAGTAGGAACTTGCCTCACACTGCTGAGCCGAGAATAACTTAGAGGTAACCCAGCTCATGGAGCAGACGTCAAAATCTATATATGGCATGAGTTATTTTATGTTAGGCAGCCTCACCTGGCTTTACCTAACTTTCCATGTGTTCATCCTTGTTACGCAATCACACATGTAGACTTCTGTTTAGTACATGTCTTATTAGATTTTTTTTTCACTCTTCTGAAAAGGTCACTGAAATAACCATGACTTTATTGAGCTCCCAAAGATGATAAAGAAATAGCAATAGGATACAACATGAGGCTCTGTGAATGTTACAGATGTCTTCCTAAAAGGATTCCTGGTATGAATAAGGCCTTCTTAAAAATTCTTCCAGAGGCATAAATCAGGTACTTGAATACCTTAAAGTTGATGATAAATTCCTAAAAAAGATTCTCCCACTTGGTTAATTGTACTTAATAAAATATAAAACATAATTCTTTCATTCTGGAAGCAGAGTAAGAAGACAGAGTATAAAGTACTACATGTAACAATGATGTAATCTTAATCCTTATAATTGTTTTATTCCATGAGATCTTGCAAAGGAGAGTTTTTATTCTTATAATATCATGATAAATAAATTCTTCTAATTTATATTGGAAGGATTTCTTCCTTACTAAAATTGATTAAGGTTCTTTTTCAAAAAGGCTGAATGTCATTCTGTACTTACTAAATATCAAGTACATGCTCATTTACTAAAAGAGAAACTTCCATAACTTTGAAAAGAAAACAACATACAATTCTGTATATATTGTATATTATAACTCAGTTTCTGTGGTTATGGATAATAACACTACTAATTATACATTTAATATACCCATGGAAGAGTCACCTACTTCATAGCTAAGTTTCACATATTATTCATTTTTGTATTCTGAAACTTTACAGAATGAAACGTATTTTAAAAAGTGATGCAATGTTAGAAATGTAACTTGGGCAACTGTGCTAAGAACTGTAATAATGTTACAGAGAGGGACTACACAGGGTAGAGGCATGGAGACACAACTACGAGAAAAAAATTGTAAAATCCAATTTCTAACCTCAAGACCAACAAAGCACCAAGATTCATGTAAGCTTTACATTTTCATCTTCCTGTTCCTAGTTTCGGAAAAGAAGGAAGGAAGGAAACTAGAATCTGTTCCGGTCACTATGCTGGGTATTCTTTTTATACCTCTCAGTGTTTGCAGTAAAAGATGCCGGCTCTAAGTATCCCCTTTCTGAGGATGGGGACACAGGCTGAGAGAAGTTAGGCAGTGGCTCACGAGCCATCAGTTCATCAGTGCTGGGCCAGGCTGTCTGATTCTTCCCACCAGGACAATGTCTGTCAGGGTTTTCCCCTCTTACAAATCAGAGGGTATCTCACCTGTAAGCAGGTAAGGTGTGCCAGGCCACAAAGACGCTGGCTCTTAAATGAGACGGAGGAGAAGCCCTGCAGTGGGGGTTCCACAGGGGCTACTGATGCTACCCGCCCCTCCACTCCCCAGCCTAGAACCTGGCCCTCACTTTATACAGACGATGCTTAAGAGGCTGGGGACATGAAGAAAATAAAGGTACAGGTTGAGCCTGCAGAGTGGCCATGCGGTCGGTCCTGATTCTCAGCGCTGGGCCCTTTCTATGCCCCCCTGGTGGCTCAGATGGTAAAGAATCCGCCTGCAACGCAGGAGACCTGGGTCTGATCCCTGGTTGGGAAGATCCCTTGGAGAAGGAAAAGGCTACCCACTCCCGTTTTCCTGCCTGGAGAATTCCATGGACAGAAGAGCCTGGCAGGATGCAGTTTACAGGACTGCAAAGAGTTGGACACAACTGAGCAAGTAAACACACACACATACACACACTCTCCTGCACGATTAACATCTGTCGCCCGGCCAAAACAGGTTCTGGTCCAGAACCATTTGGGAAAAAAAAAGTACAGATAAAAAGTAGAAATATTATATAAGCATATTATATAATATTCACTACAAAGATAAACAGTATTAGTTGATGCATTAAGGGCCAAATTGTAAAAGAAACTTAATTATCCCTATTCTAAAAAAAATCTATCCAAGTGATTATTAAGCACAAGTAGCAAAAATAATTTAAAGCTTTACAATAGTTCATCATCTTAAAACTTACCTTAGGCCATAGCAAGGCAGGGTGAAGAGCCTGAATAGGGCCAGGGAGACTCTGACAGGAAGCAGGGTGAACACATAGAGAAACGCATCCAGGCACAGAAAGATTCCAAAAATCATGAGCTGGATGAAAAGGAGAGAAGGACGTAAAAGACAAAATGCAAAATAAATATTCTTTAAAATGTTGCGGATGAATATTTCAAACAATCAAGGAATTTCTAAACTTGTTAGAAAATTCATTTCTCATAACTTAAGCTACGGGAATAACAAGTTAACGGCTCTCCTTGTGTATATGAGCCATATTCTAATGAAGAATTCCTTTTCAAAATGCAAGCTTGTAGTTCTTCTTCCGGAGCCCTTGGTTTACCACCTACACAAATCAATTATTTCAAAGACAAATCAACCTCAACCACAACTATGCCACATCTGATGTAGCTCTCTGGGTACTTCCTCAAGCTGCAGAGATGTTATAGAAAACCTTTCAGATAAAACATAAACTCTAACTTTAATGTAAATAGATTATTCACTTTAATACAATTTTAGGTACACTTGAACTTGCTGTGCAAAGAAGTCATTATTCCTAACTGGAGGAGTAGCTGTGACTATCTGCATCGCTTCCCCTTTCTTGTGTACCAGCCACATCCTTCCTATTTCGGGTGACACTGTATACTTTTATCTGTTAAATTTAGGACTGTATTTCATGCTCTCATCACTTCATGACAAATACAAGGGAAAAAGTGGAAGCAGTGGCAGATTTTATTTTCTTGGGCTGCAAAATCACTGCAGATGGTGACTACAGCCATGAAATTTTTAAAAGAGGCTTGCTCCTTGGAAGGAAAGCTATGACAATCCTAGACAGTGTATTAAAAAGCAGAGACTCTGCTGATAAAGGTCCATCTAGTCAAAGCTGTGGTTTTTCCAGTAGTTAATTATGGATGCAAGAGATGGACCATAAAGAAGCCTGACTGTTAAAGAACTGATGCTTTTGTGTTTTTTTTTTTTTTTTTTTTAGAACTGATGCTTTTGAATTGTGGTGCTGGAGAAGACTCTTAAGAGTCCCTTGGACAACAAGGAGATCAAACCAGTCAATCCTAAAGAAAATCAACCCTGAATATTCATTGGAAGGACTGAAGCTGAAGCTCCAATACTTTGGCCACCTGATGCAAAGAGTGGACTCATTGGAAAAGACCCTGACACTGAGGCAAAAGGAGAAGGGAGTGGCAGAGGATGAGATGTTTAAACAGCATCACCGACTTAACGGACTTAAATCTAAGCAAACTCTGGGAGACTGTGGAGGACAGAGGAGCCTGAAGTGTTTCAGTCCACAGGGTTGCAAAGAGTCAGAAACAATACTTCACAGATGGAGGGTAAAGTCTTGTGATGCCTTAGTAAATAGCCACACCCAGGCTGTTAACCTGTACTATTTTAAGAGGGATGACTTTCTGTACATTTGACGTGGAAACATGGTATGATGTACACACCCTCACACACAACACTCCATGTATTCTTAGTCAATAAACTGTCCTACAGAAATGTACTAAGTAGCTAAAACCCACACTGCTAATGGAAGAACTGCATACCCTCCCCGCAATTCATATGCTGAATTGACCACGCCCCTCCCTCCCTACACCTCCGCATGTGACTGTACTTGGGGAGGGGGCTCTTAAAGAGGGAATCAAGTTAAAACTAGGTCATGAGGATGGCCCTCATCCGGCGTGACCCGTGTGTCCCTGGGAGACGTGAGGATGCAGAAACGCAGAGACGATGGCAGGGCACGGCGCGGGCGGGGAACACAAGCGGGCCGAGGCCTCAGGAGACACCGCCGTGACGGCACCTCACTCTGGGGTCTCCTCACCAGACCCACAGCATCTCTTACAGAAGCGGGCTTTCTCTTAAGACAACAGTCATCCCTCTTAGGCTTAGAGAAACTTGTTTTAGTATTGCTTCTCATCTATGGCAAGCAACATTAGCAAATGTCCAAGGGCCTTCCCATTACATTTTAAATCAGCCCAGGAAGCAAAAATCCCCCCACCCCTGAACACTCAGCACCTAGGGACCACAGGAGCTATCACAACGACAGATCACAACGTGAAAATGGAAGGAAAGCCAGTGGTTATGGTCAAAGACACGTCAACTGGGGGCCAGGAAAGCACCCAGCTATGCCTTTCAGGGTTCAGAAATGTGGGAAAGTGACTCCATTCCTGTACCTACTGCTCAGGTGTTATGCTTGTTCGCAAAGCACAGCATTCTTTTAAATCCTTTGCAAATGACAATGAGAAAATGTCCTTAAAAGGCAACAGACAAGATGTAATCCTGAGAACAGTCACCCTTGAGGGAGGCAGAGGAATCCCTGGGTGCCCTGCTGCTGTTCCAGGGCGTCTGGTTTAATCTGTCGGTGACCCAGGCGTCTGGGCGGCTGTGCCCAGAGGGCCTCCCGTGTCCTCGGGCCTCCAGCACCAAGCGCTACCTGCTTCACCCCCCGTCAGCTCCTGAGCTGCTGAGAGTCAGCCCTGCTAGGCACACCAGGAAGCCACCGTTTTGGCCGCTGGACCCCCTGCCCACAGCCGTGCCCGCAGGGAGCTGGCCTGCACCCTGCGGCTGTCTGCCTCCAGGCCCCACAGGTTTGAAGCCATGTGAGCGCAGCAAAAGATCTCAGGCCCAGTTTTTGCTAGGTATAGAAGGTAGTGTGCTTTGGCATCTTGATAAAATGTCGTAGACTGTTGTGGTTGCTTAGCCGCTCAGTTGTATCTGACTCTTTGCGACCCTATGGGCAGTAGCCAGCCAGGCTCCTCTGTCCATGGGATTTCCCAGGCAACAAGACTGGAGTGGGTTGCCATTTCCTTCTCCAGGGGATCTCCCCAACCCAGGGACTGAACTGGAGTCTTCTTCACTGCAGGCAGATTCTTTACCCTTGAGACACCAGGGAAGCTCACCTCGATAAAACAGCCAAGTATTATTATTATTAACTTTTCACTGGGATCAAATACCCACAAAGTAGTCACGCAGTCTCAAGCAATGCCTGGTGACATCGTCCCTAAAATGCACAAGCTCTAACTACAGAACAGAGACTGCTGTCATTTGCCACCCTCTGTCTCCCTCCTGAGAAACAGAAATCTCCTTTAAACATCCCTTGAAAGGTCAAAATGAATACCGTGGTGTGGCTAAAATCAAAGCAGCACGATGCTGCTGGAATCTGCCTCTTTAGACCGTGGGTGAACGCCCGGTCCAAGCAGATGGTAGTCACGTCACCATGCACCCTGGGTCCCTGTCTCTCTCTCGCCCCTTCCCCATTTCTCTCCTGCTCCAGCTCCCTGCCACCCCCCCACCAACTTTACCCATCTTGTAGAAGGTGATAAATTATGTATAAGTATGTGTAAGTTATAACTATCTCCTGCCTTAGCTGTGTCTCAGTTTTACAGGGTGGTGGATGGGGAAGCCTTATAAATACGTCATCTCTCTGAACCAGCAATTATATGAATAACAAAATGCAAAGACACCAAAGCATAATGAACATGCTTCAAGAAGAAATCCTACACTGCAGCTGCTGGCTTATACCTCTTTTCCAGCTGGTGGATTTTCCCAGGGATGGATGACAAAATGCTGTACGAGGTTTTGTAATGCAAACTTCCCAGGGCTGACTCAGGTTTTGATTTCTTCCTCCGCCTCTCTCTTAACTAAGCACTGATTGCACGCTGTAGAGTCCCCTGCCTTTCTGTCTTGCGGGAGATCTCGTGTGGCAGGGTTTCAGAAGCCTTTCGCAGGTACTGGGCAATAGGGCTGAGTACTAGCCTCCGTCCAGCCTCATCTCCACCTGGACCCCACTGCCACGCCCCCAAATGTGCAGCAAGGTTAGGGGGCTCACCTGGGGCCTGAGCAGCACAGGCAGGGCCGGCCCCCCGCAGGTCTGCAGAAGACGTGGCTTTGAGACTGAAGCACTATTTCTACCAACGACACCTGCCACTCAGCCTCAACCTTGCCACTGGATTTGTGCTTGTATGTTAAAAAAAAAGATTTACCATTAAGTTTTTAACATCTGAACTTCAATGTGAAAATCACGATTCTGTAACACTGTTGGTCAACATCACCTGCTAGTGAAAAGTTCCACAACCAGCTCTTACCACACTCATTTTTAACCTACTGCTATTGCTCTTGATCATCTGAAAGATACCAACCTGAAAAGTAATAAATAAAATGCTGGCCCCTCTCCATGGAGAGCAGAGCAAGGTTTTTTCACTTTTTAAAAATGTTTCCTTTTTTGACCAAAACCTCCTGCCTTCCTTTTAATGCCACTTGGAATTTCAAAACAAATAAAACCGTTATGGCTACAATTGAAAGCAGCACAGGGATTGGAAGGTGCCTCTCTGAGCTGCAGAAACCACCTCTGGTAATTCTGTATCCATCTCCCCCACAGCCCCCAAGCAGCTCCTGGAGCCAGAGGCGCTGCTGTGGGGTGGGGGCCGGGAAGCAGGCGTCCAGCAGGAGGAGGGATTTCTTTCCACCCTGGTCTCAGTGTGTGAGGCTCGGGTCCACTCCTGCGTCTTGCTCAGTCCTATGCTCGGGATACGAGGTCACTGGGGAGGGACCACTTCCCCAGGGAATTCAAAGCTAGCCAGGAGGACCGCAGAGCGAGGGCTGCATGACGGACGTGCTCTGGGTGTGCCGGGGACAAGGGCTGTGCGCGAGCTGGGGTGGGGCCGGGGGCCAGGGAGTGGGCACCCAGGGGAGGCAGGGACAGTCAGCAAAGCTCCCCCACGAGGAGCAAGATGGGCGCGAGCTGCTGCCAGGCCCGGGAAGGAGGAAGCGCAGGCCAAGCCGAGCCGAGCGCGCCTGTGTGCTCTCCGCCAGCCTCACAGCGCCATCTCAGGACTGTCTCACCGACACAGAAGCCAGACAGCGGCTGTGACTGCATCTTCTTAACACACCCTCACACCACGAAGCAGCAAAAAGGCTTCACGTGATACTTTCATTCAATTCCTTATTTTGAAAGGAAGTTTTTGATTTACTTTTCCTAAATGTTTATCACCTGTCTCTTAAAAAAGCAGAATTGAGTTCCTCCACTAGAGATATCAAATCTCCCTTCTCTGACTCTTTCCCTTGCTGCCACATCCTGTTCTTGTGTGCAAACTCATTTACAGGGTCATGGACTGCCAGCCGTCCTGAGATGTCCAAGTCCTACCTCCTAATCTCAGACGAAGACAGTCAAAGCCAAAGCAATGCCTCGATTGGCCACTGGGCTCTCCCTGCGGACCTGAGCTGAGAAGGTGAGGCTGTTCGTCTCCACCCCAAGACTGCCTGTGTGACACTAACCTGTCCTTTCCAACAGTAACATAATCTATGCCCCAAACACAATGTTCTATACCCACTGTCATACTTATCTCTTCAACTCAATGACCTTAAGTAGTTACTATTTAAGACTAAACAGTTGAATTCAATTTTCTTGAAATAACTCTAATGTACAAAGCATGGTTAACAATGAAAAAGACTGTCAAAATGCACAGAATTATAAGGCAAAGAAAAGTCTAAATTATGATTTCATTTTAGTTCTACCTCTTAGGATAGGCAAAGCTATATAAATGTATGTTACCACAGAAAAGAAATTTTGATACAAGTCTTCATAATAATCACCCCTACATCTGACATGTATTTAACATGAGGGATAGATTTCTTAAGGGGTGAATTAATCAGCTGGTCTGAACCTGAAGAGCGCACACCTGGAGTGGCCTGACCTCTCCCGGCTTCTCTTATTTCTAGTCCATGCGGAACATCGCTACGCTTCAGAAGCAGAGCTCTGGGGGGCAGACGACCCCATCACCACCCTCCACCTGCTTCTCCCTTTGCTGAAAAAGCCAAGTCTCTGTGCAGCGGGATGGCTGTGCAACTCAGTTTGGCCAACAAGGCATCGGAGGAAGAAGGCAGACTGGGCACCTCTGGGGGAGCTTCTAATTTACTATGAAAGGGATGGTGGAGAAGGGGGTGCTGTCCATCTCCTGATTAGAACACAGATACAAGGTCTGAGGTGCAGCTGACATCTTTCTAGTAAAAGGCAGCAAGAGGACCAAGAGCCAATTTGCTGCCAGTGATGGTGAAAGAGAAAGATAAAAAGGACTTGAGTTCATGCTGGCCTCATGAATCCACTGGAAACAGATTTTCCTCTAGACTTGTCAAAATTTTTTAAAAACCTTTTTGTTTAAGTCACCTTGTTAGGTATTCATGCTCAGTCACTCACTCGTGTCCGACTCTTTACAACCCCAATGGACTGCAGCCCTCGAGGCTCCTCTGTCCCTGGGATTTTCCAGGAGTGGGTGGCCACTTCCTTCTCCTGGGGATCTTCCTGACCTAGGGATCCAGCCCAGGTAGGCCTCTGTGTCTCCTGCATCAGTAGGCGGGTTCTTTACCACTGTGTCACTGGGAAGCCCATTCTGTTACACACACAGATAAAATTATTCTCGAGAAAAAATTTTAATTTCCTTCTGATGCCAGTCTAAACTCCTTGGTCTAACCTTCAGAGTCCCTGGTTCCAACCCATCCTTTCAGTGCTCCTGTCCTTTCTTTTGTGCTAACAATCTCCCAGCTCTGGTTCTCCCTAGGATACCTCACCCTCTCACCTCCACACGGACTTCCCTCTGGCTCAGATGGTAAAGAATCTGCCTGTAATATGGGAGACCCAGGTTCAATCCCTGGGTCGGGAAGATCCCCTGGAGAAGGGAATGGCAACTCACTCCAGCATTCTTGCCTGGAGAATCCCATGGACAGAGGAGCCTGGTGGGCTACAGTGGGATTGCACGAGTTGGACGTGATGGAGTGACTGACACTAACACACACCTCCACGCATGCCCTAAAATGTACAGAAGTGACCTCTTTTTCATCACCTTGCCATTCCCTTCACAAGTCCCATGTTTACCTCTGTACTTCCCCACAGTAAAAGTGCCTGGAATATAGCACTCAAAACTAAGACTGTGAAGATAAATAACTGCATGAGGGTGGGTGGTTGGTTGTTCGGTTGCTAAGCTGTGTCCGACTCTTTGTGACCCTGTGGACTGCAGCACACTAGGCTTCCCTGTCCATCACCAACACCCGGAGCTTGCTTAAACTCATGTCCACTGAGTTGGTGATGCCATCCAACCATCTCATCCTCTGTTGCCCCCCTTTCCCCCTGTCTTCAATCTTTCCCAGCATCAGGGTCTTTTCCAATGAATCAGCTCTTCAAATCAGGTGGCCAAAGTTTTGGAGCTTCAGCATTTTTCAGCATTAGTCCTTCCAATGAATATTCAGGGTTGATTTCCTTTAAGATTGACTGGTTTTATCTCTTTGCTGTTCAACGGACTCCTAAGAGTTCTCTCGCACCACAGTTCAAAAGAATCAGTTCTTCAATGCTCAGTCTTCATAATGGTTCAACGCTCTCATATGCATATGACCACTGGAAAATCCATAGCTTTGACTATATGGACCTTTGTCGGCAAAGTGATGTCTTTGCTTTTTAATACACTGTCTAGATTTGTCACAGCTTTTCTTCCAAAGAGCAAGCATTATCTCTGTGGCCATCAGCTAAACCCGAAAGACATAAGCTTCATTTCCAGATAGCTTGACTGAAAGGAGAAAAGGAAGAAAACATTTTTCATAAAGGTTCTTTCTGCCTGAGATCAGCAATCCAAGAGGTTGGGGGTCAGAAATCACGACCCTTCCAGGGTAAGAAGAGCCCTTCATTTGCAAGTGAAGCAGGATGGTTAGAAACAGAGCTGGAGATGAAAGAGGGACACAGAGAACCTTGAAAACCAGTCCTCTCCCAACCACTCCCTGCTGGACTCAGCTCAGGGTGACTGCCATCTCCACTGCAAATGAAATGGCCACTGCAGTGCAACCAGGGGACAAGAAACCTTACGAGCTTTTTCCTGTTCTCCAAGGACAGGGCATTCCAATTTGCTGAAGTGAGACTTGTAAGGATTTTAAAACACTTACAGAAGGTTTCTCTTGTTTAGTTGCTAAGTCATGTCTGACTCCTGTGAGCCCACGGACTGTAGCCCGCCAAGCTCCTCTGTCCATGGGATTATCCAGGCAGGAGTACTGGGTGGGTTGCCATTTCCTTCTCCAGGGGATCCTCCCTGCCCAGGGATCCAACCTGCGTCTTCTGCATTGCAGGTGGATTCTTTATCATTGAGCCACCTAGGAAGCCCACAGAAGGCTTACCACATAATTAACACTTGGATGAGAAAACTGAGGCACGTGGAAACAGAAGTGAATTGGTCACGGCCTCACACGTGATAAACTGTGGAGCCAAGATTCGAATTCAGGCAGGCTGGCCGTTGAATTCATGCCCTTTAACCACTTTACCATCCTGGATCTCAGTTCAGGACGCAGGGATACTGCAGTTTAGCTTCCTGCTTGTGTGGAAGAAAAAAAATACAGCTCCCAAAGTGGAGCATATGTGCAGTTAGTAGCAGAGCTAGACAAGAACCACTGGAGCATGTGGGAGCATAGAGAAAGGATTGCGGAGGAAAAGAAGAAATGTTGCCCCCAAGCCAACAAATGCTCCAAAACTTCACATCCTTACATTTCATTGAGAAGTTCAAGCATAAAAATGTGCTAACTAGAAAAACTTTATATAAGCAATTCACATTTACTAAATGTCAAGTATAACATGTTTATCTACTGACAATATTACACAAAAAACCTGTCTTTTTTTTTCTTTTTAATAATTGCAAAACAGGTTTGGTTGGAGATGTTGAGTTGACCTTTCTCTTGACTTTAAAAGAATAAGCATTAATTACATGCTTTATAGTATCTGCAACCCCTGAAGACACAAAGTGCTCTTCAATTATCAAGTTTCTCTTCTTGCAAAGGTCAGGTGGAAATATAGTAGCATTTATCCCCCTCAAAAACAACAATAGTTTTTAAAAAATTAGTATGGTATTTTATGCTAGACAAATAAACACAAAGGTAACCAATAAAAATAACTTATATTACCATGAACATCTTGACTGCCTCTCAACTCTCACAATAAACGCCTGAAGTGGGACCCCCCTCCCCACATCAAATAAAGGCCTTAGAGACAGCAGAGTGAATTCATGCTGTTACAAGACACATTTAAGCCTGGAATTAAACTGAAATCTAAGTCTGCTTTCCTTTATGCGCCACTTAGTCTTATTGTTGGTATAAAAGTAACTGCAGTTTTGGACTGTGAATTTTAGATTATCACTAGGCTCAAACACATCTTTATTAATCAAGATAGGAACCATTACAATCCACACATTTTTGCCAACAGAAATAAGTTTATTTACTCCTGTAGTATAAAAATCCATGCTTCAGGATTCAACGGACTCTTGGAAACCACTTTCTGCCTCCTGCTGGTTATGGCAGTGTTTTCCCTACAAAAAGCTGTCAAGATGCTTGAAGAAGTGGTAGTCGATCGGTGAGAGGTCGGACAAGGCAGAAGAACCCTGCAGCCCAGCTTCCGAAGCCTTGGTTTTGTGCCGTGTGGGGCACTGTCATGGAGAACTGGGCCCGTTTGTTGCCCGGTGCCGACTGCAGGTGTAACAGTTTTCCGTGCATCTCATCCATTTGCTGAGCACACTTCTCAGATACAGTGGTTTTGCCAGGATTCAGAAAGCTGGAGTGGATCAGACTGGCAGGAGACCACCAGTGTCCAAGGCCACTTTTTTTGGGTGCAAGTTTGGTTTGGGGAAGTGCTTTGGAGCTTCTTCTTGGTCTAGCCACTGAGCTGGTCATCACTGGCTGTATAAAATCCACTTTTTGTCACACATCACAATCCGATCGAGAAATGGTTCATTGTTGTTGAAGAGAATAATCAATGATTTTGTTTTGACTTTTCAGTCAGCTCATGAGGCAGCCACTTACCGAGTTTTTTCACCTTTCCAATTTGCTTCAAATGCCGAATGAATGTAGAATGTTTGACGATGAGTTCTTTGGCAACTTCTTATGTAGTTCTAAGAAGACCTGCCTTGATAATTGCTCTCAATGCCTGTTGCTAACTTCCAATGGGTAGCCACTAAGCCCGTCATCTTCAAGCTCTCGCCTCCTTTCCAAAACTTCTTGAATTTCCACTGAATTATATGTTCGTTAGCAGTTCCTCGGCCACATGCATTGCTGATGTTGTGAACTGTCTCTGCTGCTTTACGACCCACTCTGAATTTGAATTAAAAAATTGCTCAAATTTGCTTTTTGTCTAACATCATTTTTATAGTCTTAAAATAAATGTAAAACAAACAGCAAGTAGTAAACAACACTTACCCTGAGTATAGGCAATGAATGCAATGGGATACTTTTTTTATTCTTCAATTCAACAGAATAAATCCTCATCGATTACAACTTACTATATGGATTATTCCACCTACTACTGGTCCTACAACAGACCACAGTTTGAAAAACACTGGTTTATACTGAAGTCCCATCAAGACCTGCAAAGATTTTCCCAGAAGACAATTTAATACTCACAACAACAAACATGAAAAGCTTACAAGTTTCTGTGAGAAATCCACCAAGAAATTTGTGTGTGATTTCAATGCTGCCGGGAGAAATATCAATAACCTCAGATATGCAGATGACACCACCTTTATGGCAGAAAGTGAAGAGGAACTAAAAAGCCTCTTGATGAAAGTGAAAGAGGAGAGTGAAAAAGTTGGCTTGAAGCTCAACATTCAGAAAACTAAGATCATGGCATCCGGTCCCATCACTTTATGGGAAATAGATGGGGAAACAGTGGAAACAGTGGCTGACTATTTTTCTGCATTCCAGAATCACTGCAGATGGTGACTGCAGCCATGAAATTAAAAGATGCCTACTCCTTGGAAGGAAAGTT
>CM035298.1:41919957-41935096 GCA_020226075.1 Hydropotes inermis
AGGGAGAAATATCAATAACCTCAGATATGCAGATGACACCACCTTTATGGCAGAAAGTGAAGAGGAACTAAAAAGCCTCTTGATGAAAGTGAAAGAGGAGAGTGAAAAAGTTGGCTTGAAGCTCAACATTCAGAAAACTAAGATCATGGCATCCGGTCCCATCACTTTATGGGAAATAGATGGGGAAACAGTGGAAACAGTGGCTGACTATTTTTCTGCATTCCAGAATCACTGCAGATGGTGACTGCAGCCATGAAATTAAAAGATGCCTACTCCTTGGAAGGAAAGTTGTGACCAACCTAGAGAGCATATTGAAAAGCAGAGACATTACTTTGTCAACAAAGGTCTATCTAGTCAAGGCTATGGTTTTTCCAGTGGTCATGTGTGGATGTGAGAGTTGGACTATAAAGAAAGCTGAGCACAGAAGAATTGATGCTTTTGAACTGTGGTGTTGGAGAAGACTCTTGAGAGTCCCTTGGACTGCAAGGAGATCCAACCAGTCCACCCTAAAGGAAATCAGTCCTGGGTGTTCATTGGGACTGATGTTGAAGCTGAAGCTCCAATACTTTGACCACATGATGTGAAGAGCTGACTCATTTGAAAAGACCCTGATGCTGGGAAAGATTGAGGGCAGGAGAAGGGAATGATAGAGGATGAGATGGCTGGATGGCATCACTGACTAAATGGACATGGGTTTGAGTGGACTCCAGGAGTTGGTGATGGACAGGGAGGCCTGGCGTGCTGTGGTTCATGGTTTGTCTCAAAGAGTTGGACAGGACTGAGCGACTGAACTGAACTGAATGAGGAAAATAACTGTGGTGCTGGAGAAGACTCTTAAGAGTCCCTTACTGTAAAGAGATCAAACCAGTCAATCCAAACAGAAATTATCCCTGAATACTTACCAAAAGGACTGATGCTAAAGTCAGAGCTCCAAAACTTTGGCCACTAATGTGAAGAGTCAACTCATTGGAAAAGACCCTGATGCTGGGAAAGACTGAAGGCAAAAAGAGAAGGGGGTGACAGAGGATGAGATAATCGGATAGCATCACTGACACAACAGACATGAATTTGAGCAAACTCCGGGAGAGAGAGGAGGACAGAGGAGCCTGGTGTGTTGCAGTCCACAGGGATGCAGAGGCTGGACACAGCTCAGTGACTGAACAACAGATGAGGAAAAGAGAAGGATGGGTGTGCTGAGCCTGCTTCTGGTAAGGTGCCAGTTATGGGGGGCTGCTGTCACTGTGAGCTGTTTCTACCACAGATGCAAAGTGGTACAAGGGGTCAGCAGGACACCTCCTAAGTTGAAGTCCATAAAGTCTGCCTGCGGATAGCGGACATAATCCTCTGGGCTCGCCCAGAGCAAAGCGGGAGGCCAGCAGCTCAGACAGGCGGGTGGACAAGCATCCAGACCGCAGAGAGAAGGTAGGCCCCCAGCAGGGTCATCTGCAGTGGCCGCCCACTTCCAGCCCAGGGCTGATCACTGACAGAAAAGTCAGCTTTGAAATGCAGGTTCAGATGTTTTAAGAAAGACACAAGAATTACTTTAAACAAAAGATTATTTTTTCAAGCAGAAGAAACATCACCTGGCAGGTTCCTCCTGGACGAAACCTCAAAGCTACTGTAATACATGAAACAAGGGAGCTGCAGCCCTGGAGAGGAGGGCTGCACCCTCCCCAACCCCCAAACACCTCCCTCCTCACCTCCAGGCCTTGGCTCCGGCACAGAGCCCTAGAGAAAAGCAGTGATGCGGTAACCGCCACGCGTGTTTAAGGATCCTGGCCAAAGGTACCAAACTGCTTCATCGTCTCAAACATCTGCTGGCTCCCCCACTCTCCAATCTCACCCCAATACAGAACCCCCCAAAGCTCTCATGTGCCACCCGCCACCAAAACCCCACGAAAACAAGGTCTCTCAACCTGCCCCTTCACATGCGACCCTCTTCCTTCTACCAAACGGATGGACGGTTAGAAATAAACAAACCTTGGCCAGACCGCCGGCGCCCTCCCTTCTCACTGTCTACCACTCCTCCTGTTGTTATGGCCCACGGAGAAAGCATACCAACTAAACCCTTCCATACCAACTCCACGAGAAACTATGATTCCAGGGAACCAACTGGAATATCACAGTTCTGTGTTTCTTAAAATGTACAAGAACATGTTTTAGCACAGCTAAAGATGAATTATTGCCTAACTCTTTCCTTTTTACAAGAAACTTCCATGGATGTAAGAGCTGGACCATAAAGAAAGCAGAGCGCTGAAGAATTGATGCTTTTGAACTGTGGTGTTGGAAAAGACTCTTGAGAGTCCCTTGGACTGCAAGGAGATCAAACCAGTCAATCCTAAAGGAAATCAACCCTAATTCATTGGAAGGACTGATGCTAAAGCTGAAACTCCAATACTTTGGCTACCTGATGTGAAGAGCTGAGTCATCAGAAAAGACCCTGATGCTGGGAAAGATTAAAGGCTGGAGAAGGGGATGACAGAGGATGAGATGGTTGGATGGCATCACCGACTCGATGGACATGAGTTTGAGCAAGCTCTGGGATCTGGTGATGGACAGGGAGGCCTGGCGTGCTGCAGCCCCTGGGGTTGCAAAGAATCAGATATGACTGAGTGACTGAATTGAACTGAAAGCTGAATTATTGCCTAACTCTTTCCTTCTTATAAGAAATTTCCAAATGGTTCTGACTCATCAACTCTGTGAATGCAGAGGAAAAGGGCAGCCTTGGCTTCGTATCTGATCAGTCCTGGTGTCCTAGGACACATCAAGGGAGGACCACATGGAAGGATTAATGGTGCTGTTACGTGTTTATTACGTGTTTATTTATACTGAGATGTTTTCTGTGTTGAAGGTGAGACAGACTATCCAATTTTCTTTGGAGAAAGTGTCCTTTACATTTTTAAAAATGAGGGTTTTCTGAGAAACTGACACTTTAACAAAGGGTGAAATTAAATAATTTATATCGTGCTGAATGGGGAAAAAACTGCTTCTAGGAAAAACAAACTGAAGAGAATTAAAAGAATAAGAAGAGTAATTCCTTGAAGAAAGTTATCTGAATGGAACATAAATGGGACTTGTTGCTCGTACTGTGTAGCCGCCAGTAGTGTCCACCTCATCTGTGGTCCTGTGGATGGGCAGACTGGTGGGCAAGGGCCCCTCTCTCCGCGGGATTCTCCAGGCAAGAAGACTTGGAGTGAGTTGCCATTTCCTCCTCCAGGGGATCTTCCTGACCCAGGGATCAAACCCATGACTCCTGCATCGGCACATGGATTCTTTACCACTGAGCCACCAGGGAAGACTCGAATGGGAATTCAGCAAGTTTAATAAATAGCGAAGTTACAGATCACTGGATCTGACAGTGAAAAATGCACCTTTTAAAGACTCTTCCTATCTGGGAATTCCTATCCCACCTAATTATTCATGATCACATTATTTCCAATATTTTAAAAACTCCACTCAAGCAGTTCACATTGTTTTTAACAGAATTAACATGTTGACATAATTTTTAAAATGATGGCAAGTAATTAAAAACCCCCCAAAAACAGTACCTTTTCCAATTCTCTTGGTATTCGCATACAAGTGTATACTCTTTCTCTTCTTTCTGTATACTTGGCCTCATTATGTTCAAGGAAGTACCCTCTGGTTAGTTCAGCACTGAGGAACCTCAACAGTGAAAGCTCTACAAGAAAAAAAATGACAAAACAAAAAGAACAGCATTTATCAAGCAACTTCCATGGCTAGCCGGGGCCCCAGGTAATACCTACATAAAACAAGATAATAAAACAAAGTAATCTACATTTCCGTGCCCAACTGAACTGCATATAAGCCATCAGCAGAGAGTGAGAAAACTACGGTTTTTGTGTGATATTAACTGAAAATGTCATGGGAATACACCAGGGGCCACTGCTATAAGCCAGAATATAAGTCAGAAGTTCTCTGTGAGAGTCTCGTGAGGGGTCTTAGGTGATAGAGGGCCTGGGCTGATGCAGAGTAGAAGGCAGGGAAAAAGATACTAATGGAAACACACACACAGAGTGGGTACCGAGTACATAGAAAATGGGAACACACACACACACAGGTCGAGTCACAGAGTGGGTACCAAGTACATAGAAAATGGAGACACACACACACACAGGTCGAGTCACAGAGTGGGTACCGCGCTCATCCATTGAAGAACACACTCTACACTGCTGCAAATTCTTCTTCTTCGAGTCACAGAGTGGGTACCGAGTACATAGAAAATGGACACACACACACACACACACACACGTCGAGTCACCAGAGAGGCGCTCCTCCATTGAAGTACACACTCTACACTGCTGCAAATTCTTTTTCTTCGAGTCACAGAGTGGGTACCGAGTACATAGAAAATGGACACACACACACACACACACAGGTCGAGTCACCAGAGAGGTGCTCCTCCATTGAAGTACACACTCTACACTGCTGCAAATTCTTCTTCTTCAGCCTCAGAGATGCTGCCAGTGTCTAAATAACACCATTTCCCCAGGTGAAGGCTTCCCAACACAATGGGAACTGTGAGTCATACAAGACAGAACCTCAACCCCATCTGAAGACCGTACTCCCCGTGGACCTATCCACCTGTTTTCCATTCCTCTGATGCAAATTTACCCTCCATCGTCTCACCTCAGCTGAGGAAAGAAAAGCCAGAGGAGGCTGAACGCTTTCCACTGGGCTGTATCTGGCAGACCTGGGATGCCAAATAAGGCTGTTACCTGATCCCAATGTTTCCACCGTGTGAGCAACACTTCCTGGAAGCCCACCGCCTATGTGACCACTCAGCCTCCGACCTCAGACCCCCCCCCCCCTGTTACCCCCCCCCACCCTCCCCCCCGTGCCCCCCCCCCTTCCCCCCCCCCCCCTCACTCTCTGGGAGGCCGTCCTCTCTTCCCAGACTCAGGACATCAAGGGCTGCAAACCAGCCTCTCTGCTCCAAGCTGGCCTCACGGTCCTTTCCCAAACACCATGCTGGTGTTCTCCCACAAACGACAAAGCAGGGAGGTCAATTTCACTTACGAGCATCCACCTGTGGAGTTATGTCTTATGTGATGCTAGGATTTAAAGGCTGCAGGGGTGGGGACGACTGCACAGTCCTAAACACTCTGGAAGAACCTTCAGGAAGACTCAGAAGTGGACTTACTACCTCTCAGTGGGCCTAAAACAGCTGACTTCTTCCAGCACTGGGACAGACAGTAGTTCTTTGAACATCAGGTGAAGTGGCTTGCTTATATGCAGAAGTGAGAGTCCCACCCACCTCCAAATTACAGATTTCTTTAAATGTAAGATTCATAATTGACTTGGAGAGTCAGTGGTACCATGAAAGCCACCTGGAGACTCAAAGAGGTGGAGAGAGAACCCGACCTGTGCCTACTATAGCTGGGCAGAGAGGCAGGTCAGATTACACAGTGACCACGAGCGTGGCGCTCTCAGGACACTACGGCTGAAACCACTGAGACAAGGTGTGAACCCCACCGTATGTGCCTCAAGGCAACCATATCCGTGAGGAGTGAAACTTCTGGCTTGGAACTTTCGAACATGTTGGTGGCGGGCTAGATCCAGCACAAGATCTACTGCATGAAGGAGAGAAAAAAAAGAGTGTTTTGTGCTGTCAACAATGACAGCTAAAGTGGAAGAGAAAGATAAAACAGTTAAGACTTGAATGCAGTTCGATTTTCCAATTGGACAGAGGAGAGATGCTCTCATTAGCGAATATCTATAAATATCAGTTCTTTCATGTGAATGAATGCTGGGAAGCCACGGGACATTCAGGAAGCAGAAGGAACTGCTCTGGCACAAACTGGCACTGAGGCCAGAAAGCGGGATCACAAGCCCCGAGGGTTGCGTCACGAGACTCCCTGGTCTTCCTGCACCTGATCCTGAGGTCTTGCAGGTCTGGTTGGGGGCTCTGGTTCCCTATGGGCTTCCCAGGAACTTTACTGCTAATGCAGGTAGATGCCAGAGATAAAGGTTCCATCCCTGGATCAGGAAGATCCCTTGGAGGAGGGCATGGCAACCCACTCCAGTCTTCTTGACTGGAGAATCCCATGGAGAGAGGTGCCTGGCGGGCCACAGCCCAGGGACTGCACAGAATCGGACATGACTGAGTGACTTCGCACACACACGCATGCAACAGAGCAAGGCCACAGTAAAATTCCGGCCACCCTTTAAGGCCTTACTGTTTCATGTGTCACCAGGGACCTTTCCTTTCCTCTTCTCATCTTTCTTTCCTACAGATACTCTCCTGGGGCGGTCTAAGGTCAAAACCATCACCTCAATCCTGATGTTGCCATAGCTTCTGTTTTTGACTCCTGAGCATGGACTCCTATTTCCCACTGCCTTATGGGCAACTCCACCTAGAAATTCCAAAGGCACCTTTGGCCAGCAAACTGCACCCCACCCTTTCCCCACTGAGCCCACTACCGCAGCCCCACCGTTAGTTCAGGGCTCCCCAGTGACCCGGCTCCAGGAAGACTCCGCGGTTTCCCCTAGAGCCCGGGCACACACACGCTCTCACTCGGGGCTCTCCCTTCCCTCTGCACCCTCAGGGTACAGTGCTGAAGAGCTGCTCAGCCCACGCTCCCTGAACGAACGTGTGGCTCAGAGCAGAGGAAGGCAGTCGCAGAGGAGGGTGTAGCGGAGGGCAAAGAGCGGAGCGGCGGCGGAAGCAGAGCGCCCGGGACTGGGGCAGGTGCGCTGTGAGACGCGGGCGCTCTCAGCAGGGAAGGGCTCTGGAGCACCGGGCCAGTGAGCATCCAAAGGGCGGGCCCCGACAGGCACCTGCCCTCCGCCCAGGGGCACAGCCAGTAAGTGGCAAGGAGTAGATAAACAGGCTGTCACACGAGTTTACATTTTGAAAAGCAAATTAAACCGAAAGGCTGGGATGAGTGTCCGTGTGGTCAGGCCACTCAAGATGGCTGTCCTCTTGGTCTCCGTCCAGGCCCTGACCGACCAGGGCCTGCTCCACGCGTGTCCCAGGCGCAGGGCTGACCGTCCTGCAGCCTGGCCGCAGCCTGTGTTGGTCAAAGGGCGGGAGGGGCGTGGCCCTCGGCTGGTTTCCCTGGTAACCAAAGAGCCCCCTTCTCCCTGGGAGCCGAACCGCCACGGCCAGCGTGTGACTGCGTGTGCTGGACTTCGCCTCACACATGTAAGCGCCCCCTCCCCTCAACCATTTTAAACCACTGAGGTCCCTGTTGCCGAGTCCCGGCTCTTCCTTCGGTCCTGAACCTGGGCAAGCTCAGGCTGGGTGGGCCTGTGGGCTGCAGCCCGACCCTGTACCCTTATTTATTTAGGAAGTTATTCTCCAGGCTGGTGTCCTCCTCGGGCCGCGGATGACGGAGCTTCCTCCAGAGAGAGGGTCCTGGTCCAGCGGAGGGCACAGGAAGAGCAGCCAGATGAGGGCGGATCCGCACCGGTTCTGTCTCCACTGGTCCTGGGACCCCGCTCGACCCACACATCTCAACATCACAGAAAAGCGAAAGGAGGCTCTGAGCGGTTTTACAACACCTGTTATCTGCTTGTCACTCACAAAGGATGTTGGAGGCACCGGGTATGGAAGGGTGTGAAGACTGCAAAGCATGGCACGCCCTCTGGAACCACTCACTAGGAGCTTCACACGGCCCACAGCACTGGGAGCTTCACAGGGCCCACAGCACTGGGAGCTTCACACGGCCCACAGCACTGGGAGCTTCACACGGCCCACAGCACTGGCCAATCTGAGTGTGGGGGTCACCAAGGTTTACAGCTATGTCCGCAATCCTGTTTCCAAGGATAAAAGGGAATACATCTAACAAGCATATTTAACAAACTATATAACCTAAGGTATTTTCCTTAAACAAGTTTTGATTCTACCTCTAGAAATGCAAGAATTTCAGTTGTAAAAACCAATTTTGATTCTCCAGTGGAAATTTAACAGTAAACCCAAGCATTAAAGCACAAAACATGTTTTGGGTACACAGTTCTCATAACCATGAAACAGGCTTTATCATCACGCCCATTTTATAGATGAAGAAACTGAAGCACAGAGAAGTGAAGGAGGCCCCCAACATCATAGAAGAAGCAAACAGTACAGTCAGCATTCAAATCAAGCAGTCCATCCCTAAAGCCTCTGCTTTCTGGCACTAGATTATTCTATCATTGTCTTAAGTGCTTTTGTAAATAGGCCACTGTGTTCTGGAAAACTGGGAACCGCACCCCGCCATCTCTGTGCTCCCAACACCCTGGGTTTACCTCTGCGATGTTACACTGTTTGCTAAGCAGCTCCCTCACCAGCCCTTAAGCTTTCTGAAACCAAGCGCCATGTATCCAGATCTTCCCGAAGTCCAGCCCCCAGCGAGTTGAGTGTAAGGGTAGGGTTTACCTATCATTAACACCATACTAGTGGGTTGGAGAACGGTTTTAAAAGAAATATTAAAGCAATACTAACAAAAGCACTAAGTTTCATGGGGTGAGACAGTTGGAAAGCTTTCTTACCTCCTCCTCCCCACACTCCTCCCTGTCCACAGCCTCCCCCCCTGCCCCCACCACACTCCTGAAGGACTGGCCCTGCATAAGGAATTAGGGTCCTCTGCCTCTCTGGTGGCTCAGACTGTAAAGAATCTGCCTGCAATGCAGGAGACCTCGGTTCGATCCCTGGAGTGGGAAGATCTCCTGGAGAAAGGAATGGCCATGTACTCCAGTATACTTGCCTGGAGAATTCCACGTACACGGGAGCCTGGTGAAGAGTCAGACATGACTGAGGGAGTGACACAGATGAAACACCTGACTGAGGGGCTTACAGAGGTGCTGCACACATTACTTCATACAATCCTCTCCACAGCTCTGAGAGCTAAAGGTGCAGTTAACAATGTTCACATTTTGCAAGTCAAGAATCTCAGAGCTTAAGAGACTTGTCCAAAGTCACTGAAAAGCTAAGAGGCAAGTTGGGAATAGAACCCAGCACCGAAGAATTGATGCTTGCAAACTCTGGTGCTGGAGGAGACTCTGGAGAGTCCCTTGGGCTGCAAGGAGATCAAACTAGTCAATCCTAAAGGAAATCCACCCTGAATAGTCATTGGAAGGACTGACGCTGAAGCTCCAATACTTTGGCCAATTGATTCGACAAGCTGACAAGCTGCTGGAAAGACTGAAGGCAAAAGGAGAAGCAGAGAGCAGAGGATGAGACAGTCAGATAGTATCACTGACCTGACGGACACGAGTCCGAGCAAACCCCGGGAGATGGGGAAAGACAGGGGAGCACGGCGCGCTGCAGTCCCCGGAGCTGCAAACAGCTGGACACGGCTGAGCGACTGAGCACACACTCTCCCCTAGACCGTAATTATCGTCATACGAGAGAGGACGACTGAGCCCTGGCTGGCTTCCATCTCCCAGAAGGAGCCTGATTCACACTGCACAAGGGGGTTCTGTTGCCCTGTGGCCCGAGCTCCTAAGGCATGATAAGGCAGTCCTGCTGCTGTGTGGTGGCCCCACACCCCCACTAACCTTTTCCTGGTCATGGATATATTCTGCAGGATGCTACTTCTGTTCTGGAACCTTCCGTTCTGGAGCATAGCTGTGTTTCAGTGTTTTTGTTTGTCGTTGCTGGTGTTTTAAACACTGTTTTCTCCATTCTACGACATACCTGAACTCACTTGTCCTGTGATACTGGCAGACTGCCTGGCTAATTATTCAGGAAGATGACTACTGCTCTTTGACCTGTGGCTGCCATTCTTCAAGAACTCGGCTGGCTCAATGGACCAGAGCTCCCACGGACAGGAGGGCTGGCGAGTGACAGTCCACAGGGTCGCAAAGAGCTGGACACGACTCAGGACCTGAGCTTTCTCCACGCTGTGCTGGTGCTTCATCCCTTCTTAGCAAGACTGACTTTCATTTGTTATGTCAAACATCTGTCTTTATAGTGTAAGTGCAAATTATTTTCCAAAATAAAATAACCCAATTGTTTGTTTTCTCAATACCGTTTGAGCTTTTCAGATGTCAACCAATTTTATTTCATTTATCCAGTTCTCACCAAGAAGAAATATTATTCAGTAAGATTCTTTTAAGAATAGAAGTATTTCACTATTTACTAGAAATAAGAGCTTCTACATTTGAATAAGTAAGCCTTGCCAGTTATGAACATTTAACACTAGGAAAATAATATCAATCATAAATCCGAATCAATTCCTCCAGATTACTTTTAATTAGTATACATCTACCACAGAGTTGCTTGGTGATCCACTATCCTAAATTGAGAAAAAGCACAGTATAAAAGGCTTCCTCCTCATCCCTGAACAAAGAAATATTATGATTATTTTCTGAGAGAGCTTGTTTTAGAAATAAGAACTCAAGATAAAAAAGTATTAATGTGAAGTAATGAGTAATCATAAATATATTTACATGTTCAGTAATATGTCTAAATATAGCTTTCTTAAAATAGCATTGACCATTAAAAAAAATTGGAAAGTAATATTGGCTAACTGCTAGGACAATACTATGAAACTTGCAAATCTCCATGATCTTAAATAATGTGAGCCTTAGTAGGCTTTACTAAGGTTACACTAGAATATTAGTTACAAGTTTATTACACAGACACAAAGGCACACCCTTGTACAAGGCCAAGTGGGAATCAAAAATGATAGCAATCTTGCTTTCTTAAGTCGAATATAGTAAAGGTACCTCTTAAGCTGTTAAACCTCTCAAACTGCTTATAAATAACCTCATTTAGGGAAGTAAACAACAGAAAAGATACTCATAAATTTAGAGGTGGAAAAACAGATATAAAAAGAGTATCTTTTCCCAAGGATACAAGGTTATAAAGGACTAAAAACGGGAACAGAGTATCAATAACTTGTCAGTCAATTAAATACAGTCTTTTCAAAGACCTCTTTCATGCAAGTGTTCCCCAAAGTGGGCTGCAAATGAGCTTCTAGGACTGAATTTTGGAGGGCAAACCAGATGAAAGCTTAACATCTTAAAAAAGGTCAATATCTTGACCTGGTCAAAGATCATACCATTGCTTTTCAGTTTGCAGGTACTAGTTAAATAAAACAAGTGCGAATTTTTTAAAAAAAGCAATCATCTGTCAGAAGAAGAGAAGCTAATTTTACATTATCTGTATCAGGGCTGTGTCACTCCAGGTAATTTCTTAGGCAGTTTTACAACTATTCTTAATTTCCTTTATAGATGAGAAACTGATTTACTCTAGGGTGTAATTTTCCAAATCACAGCCTTTGATCGTCCATCAGGATAAGTCTCAGGCCACAAGGATAACTATGTAACATATTTTATAGAGGATTAGGACTGGTTAAGTGAAAATGTATTTTAACATA
Organism: Hydropotes inermis; assembly: GCA_020226075.1. Lineage (NCBI taxonomy): Eukaryota > Metazoa > Chordata > Mammalia > Artiodactyla > Cervidae > Hydropotes > Hydropotes inermis. The sequence goes on from CM035298.1 coordinate 41,931,282, forward strand.
TTAAACTTTCAATTACACAACAGGACATGGTGAATCTGAACCTCAGCCCCAGACGGGATCTTTTGTGGGAGCTGCTAAAAAGGCGTCAGTTGGTTTTTCTGGGCTTTAGTTTTCCTTCCTCTGTTCACTCTCTCATGGAGGTAAGCAAGAGGTCTAAAATGAAAAGAAAGTGAAGAGAAGCAAAAGGGGTGGTAACAAGTTTAAGCTCCAGAAGTGAAGAGTCACCACTGAGAAAGGAACGAAACGGGCCCCATGGCACTGGGGCCTTTTACAGTCAGAAACCCTATGTTCACCCATGCCCTACTCCACGTTCATTTTATAAGCAAGGCCTGCTCCTGTACATACTCCAATACCTGCATTACATAGTCACTGCTCCATCGGCACCAGTAGATGCTGTGTTTACTCTACACCAGGTCTTCTATTGTTAAGTCTCCAGTCATTAGAGCCAGCTTAGATACTTTGGACACTAACCCACTGGGTGGTGGAGTTAAGAAACAGAGCCAAGTAGATTAGGCAAGCACAGCGTCTACAAAGCAATTCAACAACCGAAATAAGCCAAGAATGCATTGCCCAACGCTTAGTCCAAAGTTGACTTGCTGGACCTAGATTCCTAAATGGGAACAGGGTTATACAGAAACTCTACCACTTAGAACTTCTGCAGAGCAGTGAGGTGGGGAACAAGCAGGGAAACATAGCAACATGTACTCCTTTTTGGCAGGGTGGGGGGTGGGGGAGTGGTGGAGAGGCGGGTGGGAACCTCCTGGCTGGCAGGATCTTAGTTCCCTGTTCAGGGATCAAACCCACGCTTTTGGCAGTGAAAGCGTGGAGTCCTGAAACCACTGGATCACCAGGGAGGTCCCAGTAATAGGTACTTATTATCTGGTCTTATAGCAAAAAGGACAATAGAAGTTGGTCATAGTTTGTTTTAATTTTTACATTTATTTTTATTGCAGTAAAATATATATATAAATGCTACCATTTTAACTATTCTTAAGTGTACAGCTCATTCAGTGACATTAATACATATTTTTTAAGAAGAAGAAAAAAAGAAGAGATGAATCTGCAGTTCGTGATGACTATCCAGAGTTCAAGACAGGGGACAACATGAAGCAACGGTGGAATAGCATTCAACACAGTGACCATCATGAGAGAGAGAACGAAACTGGGAGGGAGGAGTGGATTAGCCATTTCTAACCAGGGTTCAAGTACCAGCACCTGAGAAAAGTCTCAGCCCACCGCCAGGCTACACACCACTCAGAGCGAGTTCAGTGAACAAAGTGATTACAAGAGTTTACAGGAGAAAAACAAAGCTTACCCTTGATGTAGCTGTATATGTATCAACCAACGTACATATACATTCTACAAGCACATACATAAACAGACAGGTACAAAATAAAACTAGGGACCTCAAACACTCCGTTCTGAATTATTTTACTTGGACTGAGAGGGTCTGGCTAATCACCTAATCTGCATATTCATTTACAGGATCTTGAATGGTTAGGACAGGCCAACAAATGCCTAACTTATAAAAGTCCTACATTCCCTGGGAGAAATGATAAAGGGGACTTTGGAACTAACTGATGGTTTAGGCCACCAAGACACTAAAATTAGGACTTTCAAAAGGCAAGACAAAGGTTGCCCTGAATTGGCAGGAAAGGAGGGAAGACCAGCCCATCAGAGGCAGTGCCAGAATGTAAAAGACCGACAAAGTAACACCTTTAGCTCAAGCATCCAATCTTGGAAGACATTTGACTCAGGAAGAAATGCTTCTCACAGGACACTAGGTGGTGCCACTCCAAGGCCCTCTGGCCCAGGGCAGCCCCTGAGGAAGAATTTTCTAAATTCTGGACGGGACAGGAAGGAAAGGATGCTGAGCCGTGGAAAGGAGCAATGCTGGAGGGTCAGGGTGAATGCACTAGGCACTTAAGCAGCCCTTTCAGAATGACTGCAAGAATCCTAATCTCCAGTGGGGAGAGTTTGCCCCGGGCAGCATCAGAGTTAGGGAGTGGGTTCTGGCAGTGGCGAGAGCTGTGTGCCTAGCAGAGAGGTACAGACACCCAGGAGAAAGGACACCGGGCCCAGGTGGAGGCCAAGACAGAAAGCTGGCTGGTGACTCCAGCTGAGACCCTCCTGGGACCCTCACCTAAGTCCTGATCCTCAAGAGCTGCCACACGCACCTCACCTCCACTGAACGGATGGAACTGGGGAAACACTTAACTACGCCAACAACCAGAGCCGGAAGTGTGTCCCTGATAATGACTTTCCACAACTCTGGGTTGAAAGTCCAGCTTCAAACATGTTAAGTAAACCACCCTCAGTAACCCATGATGAGGAAGAATGCACAGGCGGCATGAAGTCTGTGGAAGTCCACGGTCACAGGTATCCAGACGGATGTCGGGCAGGGCCACGGAAACAGTGTTAAGGGTCCCAACATCTGTGCTCATCAAAAGGCTCCTGACAACTTCATTTTTTGTGCGTGCAAGCCACATTTATAACGGTGGATTTCCTGAAACTCAAAAAATTACAGTGAAACCTGGCCACCCTGCTCTCTATTTGCACCAGAGTGCTTTTAATTTTCAAGTCCGAGTAAGTAAACAGACAGCTGAGAGATTTAATCCTTTGTCTTACTCAGATCTGACCAATTCAGAAAGTAAACACTCTCCCAAGCAAAAGTTTAAATTGACAACCAGAGTTGGCAATTTTTAAGTGGTCCCACTGAGAAAGACAAAGCAAGGCACAGTCTGTACTTAATTTTTCAAAGATAAAGATCTCTACAAAAGCTAACCTATGTCTAGTTCTGATAATTAGCAAATCAATCACGATCTCACTTGATCTGACCAAGTTAGCACTAAAGGACTTCCAAGTCTTCCATACACAAGTACAGTCAATGATGCAGTAAGCCTTAGGACTTAAACAGTTATTAGCAGGAACTGCAGGAAAAAACGACTAAGGCAGCTCCTACTGTTTACCAGAAACAATTTGTAGCTGGAAGAAATTCGAAGGGAATTACGGCTCCACTGATCTTCAAAACTCAGAATTACGCAAAATTAAAACGCTATGAACACTCTACATTCAATGAAACATACACCTCAATGTCTTCCCTTCTTTAGAGCCTCATACACGACTGCAGTATGAATACAAAGGCAACTTTTAAAAACTTTCTGAACACAAGAATAAAACCCTACAGCTGAAAGAAAGAAACAATATTAAAACAACAGGCTTAAAAACCGGTCATTGAAAGGAGGATTCACAAGTGCTGCCTTTTCTTTTTTTTTTAAAGTGGCTTAAGTTTCGGTTTAGGAAAAGTTCACAGGTAACATGTGCAGGAGTGCTAAATATTTATCCCCTGGGCAGAAGGGCTGAAACTTCACTGTCATTACTACCACCGCGTTATCTGCGGCAGAACACATTATTTAGAGAGCAAGTTAACAGGTTCGGATGACTCAAGTTCGCTGGAAACAGAAGTCACCTTGGCACACAGATAATGAAATCCAGCCTGGCGCTGCTCAGTTTTGGGCTCCTCGAGCCGGGGGTGGGGGGTGAGATGCTCGCCAACGTTATCGAGGCGGGAGGAGACCTGTTTCGTTTTTTTGTTTTGTTTTGTTCTAAAGAAAGACCTTTCAGAAGCAGCAGGAAAAGGGAGTGGGGACGAACCCCCCCGGCCGCTGCCCCCTCTCTCTGTCTCTCGGACGCACCTGGCCGGGCGGGCGTTTTACCGCCGGGGGCCCCGCCCGAGGAGCCTGTCAGCGGCCGCGGCGCCTCGGGAGCCGCGCCGGCTCCGCGCGCGCCCACCCAAGCCCCGGCCGCCCCCGGGG